>CAJNDS010002571.1:0-57500 GCA_905221605.1 Symbiodinium natans | reverse complement strand
TGCTCCTCCTCTCTCTCTTCAACGGCCTCTGCTGGCTCAGCTACCACTGCCGCGGTAGCCTCTGCGGAGACGCTCGTTTCCTGAACAGCTGGATTGAAGCAAGTTGCCAGGTAAAAGCAAGCTAACATTCTTGGGCTTGGGATATGGGCCCGCGAAGGCACCCTGATGCGGAGTTTGCAACACCACTGCAAAGTGGGATGGCAACCTCACTGTCGGATTAATGGATCCTTGTTGCAGGGCCGAGAGATTCACGCCCAGCGCCCCTTGCCTAAAATGAAAGCTACTGATCAAGATACGGATGTCGACCTACAAAAACAAAGAGGAAGTTCCTGCTGCACGTTGCGAACACCACAGCCCCCAGGGCTCCTCGAGCCCAAATCCAAAACTATCAGAACCTCAACGCATCAACCCAATCTTGGGCGTGAGGTGGACACAGCTGGCTTCTGGGCTCGTGCTCTGAAGGTTGGCATAAGAGGACTGGGGCACTTAAGGACTAGCCTGGCACAAGGATTAGAAATAAACAAAGCCCAACTGGTGGGAGGAGCTGTGGCATGCAGCTCAAAACACGGGCTCTCGCAAGGCAAGAACCAAACGTAACAAACAGTTCGGGTTCTACCGATGCCTCGGCAGGGATCTCTGGCCATTGCAGCGGAGCGGGCGTCGTGGGAGCAGGCTGCTGAGAGGCCTTGGGCGTGTGTCGAAGGAATGTGTTGCCTGAGTAGCCAACTCCGGAACAACTCCGTCGTTAAAACAAAATGTCTGTAACATCAGTAACACTGAGACCCCGCGACGCTGAATGCCTGAGCCCATGAGACCTCGAAACCGATGAGATGCAGACACTCCATGGCGCTGCCCCAGGTGCAGACTCCCATTGCGCTCGTCACCCCATGCCCTAAAAATCCGAGAACCTCCATCTAAGCAAAGCACGACACGAAAGGCTGCGATGTATCTCCGAGGCTTACGGCTGAAGCTTCCCTTTTCAATGCTTTTCCAGGCCCCTCAATCAACCAACCTGCCCCAAAGCCCTGCCTGGGCTGGCGCTGGCCATGTCTGCTCAGCTGCTGCCACAGCCTGCCAAGCTTGCGGGCTTAGGGCCTAGCGCGTTGCAATCTTAAACTTGGCTAACAGTAGCTTCCCACTTTCTTCGGACCTGGTTCGCAGCGAGTTCACGCCTTCAATCTGTTTCAATCACGACTTGAAGTGGCGGGAGGCACATTTCATGAACGCAAGTTGCGCATAGATACTGCGTCCCCGAACTAGCAGCGTCAGGCCTCTGTAGGAGACTTTGGCCACTGCTCGGACGGGCTGCTGCTCTCAGGCGCAGGTGCAGAAGCCACCTGCGATTTTGCCCGAAAAGCCTGTCGTCCTAGATGCTCCGACAGATTCTGCGTTGGACATCAAGCACCGGAGTGGCTCAAAACCCCTGTCGCCTGGCCGGGTGACCCAGGCCATTGTGCAGAAAGGCTGCGGCTGGGCTCGGGCGAGGCAACATCCTGCTTCTTGGAGGGACTGGAGACCTGTTCAGAGGCAGGTGTGTGTGTGTGTGTGTGTGTGTGTGTGTGTGTGTGTGTGTGTGTGTGTGTGTGTGTGTGTGTGTGTGTGTGTGTGTGTGTGTGTGTGTGGTGTGTTGTGTGTGTGTGGTGTGTGTGTGTGTGTGTGTGTGTGTGTGTGTGTGTGTGTGTGTGTGTGTGTGTGTGTGTGTGTGTGGTGTGTGTGGTGTGTGTGGTGTGTGTGGTGTGTGTGGTGTGTGTGGTGTGTGTGTGTGTGTGTGTGTGTGTGTGTGTGTGTGTGTGTGTGTGTGTGTGTGTGTGTGTGTGTGTGTGTGTGTGTGTGTGTGTGTGTGTGTGTGTGTGTGTGTGTGTGTGTGTGTGTGTGTGTTTTGGTGTGTGTGTGTGTGTGTGTGTGTGTGTGTGTGTGTGTGTGTGTGTGTGTGTGTGTGTGTGTGTGTGTGTGTGTGTGTGTGTGTGTGTGTGTGTGTGTGTGTGTGTGTGTGTGTGTGTGTGTGTGTGTGTGTGCGTCTGTGGCTTCTGCCAGCTACAACACAATGGAATGTGCGGGACAAGCCCCTGCTGCGGAAACTTCGGATTCCAGCTCCGTCGACGCCCATTGGGGTTGGATGTCAGTGCCGCATTTCCCCCCTCGGCCTCTCCAGGTGACTCCCACGGCCCGGAAAGGCTGCCGCTGCGCTCACGCACCGCCGCCTCCTGCTTTTGGGATGCTCAGCTTTTCAACGGCAAGGACTGGAATACGGTATATCCAAGCTTGGGACAGGCAACAGGGTATGGATGGGAACCGGATGGAATCGGAGTTTTGGGGTTTGAAGGTTGAACACGCGCTGCTTCATGTTGGAATATCTACCTGGAGATGCAAACCTGCAGTTTTCTCGAGTCGCAGCTTTATAAACTTCTGAAAGTAGGAGGTTCACATTCCGCAGCCTGCAGCGGAGCGGCCGTCGTGGGAGCAGGCTGCTGAGAGGCCTTGGGCGTGTGTCGAAGGAATGCATTGCCTGAGTAAGCAACTCCGGAGCAACTCCGTTGTTCGGAAAGCAAAAATGTCAGTGACACTGAGAACCCGCAACACTCAATGCCTGAGCCTGTGAGACTTCGAAACCGATGAGATGCAGACGCTCCATGGCTCTCCCCCAGATGCAGACCCCCATTCCACTAAGCTCTTCACCCCATGCCCTAAAATCCGAGAACCTCCGTCTAAGCAGAGCCCGAAAAGACCGTGAGCACGCCTACCTGACAGGAAGCTTTTCTTTTCAGTGCTATTCCAGGCCCTTCAGTCAACCAACCCGAAAGCCCTGCCTGGGCTGGCGCTGGCCAGTGAGATGTCTGCTCAGCTGCTGCCACAGCCTGCCAAGCTTGTGGGCTTAGGGCCTGACGGGATGCTCATCTTATAATATCTTAGACTCTTGTAACAGTGTAGCACGTACAGTAGCTTTCCACTTTCTTCGCATTACTTGAAGTGGCGGGAAGCACACATCTACATATTTCGTGAACGCAAATTGAGCATCATACTGCGCCCCCGAAGCGGCCTCTGTTGGAGACTTCGGCCACTGCTCGGACAGGCTGCTGCTCTCAGGCGCAGGTGCAGAAGCCACCTGCGATTTTGCCCGAAAAGTCTGTCGTCCTAGATGCTCCGACAGATTCTGCGTTGGACATCAAGCACCGGAGTGGCTCAAACCCCTGTCGCCTGGCCGGGTGATCCAGGCCATTGCGCAGAAAGGCTGCGGCTGGGCTCAGGCGAAGCAGCATCCTGCTTCTTGGAGGGACTCGAGACCTGTTCGGAGGCAGTTGTGTGGGCATGCGGCAAAATCAACCGCGCCAGTGGCCTATACTGGCCAAGCACAGATACGCCCCTGCCAGGGAAACTGTCAGTGCCGCATTTCCTCCCTCGGCCTCCGCAGGTGACTCCCACGGCCCGGAAAGGCTGCCGCTGCGCTCACGCACCGCCGCCTCCTGCTTTTGGGATGCTAACTGCTCGTGCTCGAGCGGAGTAGGCACATGTAGCGCCCGAAGATCTCGGAGGGACCGAGAATTAACAGAGCCAATTTCATGCTGTGGGTACTCGGGTTTCGCGTTGGGGCTTAGTAACTTAGTAGTCACAAGGACTGGAATACAGGCTATCCAAGCTTGTGACAGGCGACAAGGTGTGGATGGGAACCGGATCGAGTTTCGGGGTTTTCAGGGTTGAACGTGCGCTGCTTCATGCTGGAATCTCTGCCTGGAGATGCAAACCTGCAGTTCCCGCATCAACAGCCTTTCAAAAATTCTGAAAGTAGGAGGTTCGCACTCCGCAGCCTAAACGTGCCTGAAACATCCCAAACCTGCTGCTTGGGATCTACGGATGCCTCGGAGGGCATCTCAGGCCATTGCAGCGGAGCGGGCGTCGTGGGAGCAGGCTGCTGAGAGGCCTTGGGCGTGTGTCGAAGGAATGCTTTGCCTGAGTAAGCAACTCCGGAACAACTCCGTTGATAAGGCAAAATGAAAGTGACGCTGAGACCCGGCAACACTGAACGCCTGAGCCCATGAGACTTCGAAACCGATGACATGCAGACGCTCCATGGCGCTCCCCCAGATGCAGGCTCCCATTTCCCCTCAGCTCTTCACCTCATGCCCTAACATCCCAGAACCTCCATCTAAGCAAAGCACGAAAAGACCGTGAGAGCGCCAACCCAACACGAAAGGCCCTGAAATCCAAAGAGTTTTTCGCTTCGGGACGTTTCTGGGATCGCGCTGTAGCTCCGAGAAATACGGCGGAAGCTTTTCTTTTCAGTGCTATTCCAGGCCCTTCAGTCAACCAACCCTAACGCCCTGCCAGGGCTGGCGCTGGCCAGTGAGATGTCTGCTCAGCTGCTGCCACAGCCTGCCAAGCTTGTGGGCTTAGGGCCTGACGGGATGCTCATCTTATAATATCTTAGACTCTTGTAACAGTGTAGCACGTACAGTAGCTTTCCACTTTCTTCGCATTACTTGAAGTGGCGGGAAGCACACATCTACATATTTCGTGAACGCAAATTGAGCATCATACTGCGCCCCCGAAGCGGCCTCTGTTGGAGACTTCGGCCACTGCTCGGACAGGCTGCTGCTCTCAGGCGCAGGTGCAGAAGCCACCTGCGATTTTGCCCGAAAAGTCTGTCGTCCTAGATGCTCCGACAGATTCTGCGTTGGACATCAAGCACCGGAGTGGCTCAAAACCCCTGTCGCCTGGCCGGGTGATCCAGGCCATTGCGCAGAAAGGCTGCGGCTGGGCTCAGGCGAAGCAGCATCCTGCTTCTTGGAGGGACTCGAGACCTGTTCGGAGGCAGTTGTGTGGGCATGCGGCAAAATCAACCGCGCCAGTGGCCTATACTGGCCAAGCACAGATACGCCCCTGCCAGGGAAACTGTCAGTGCCGCATTTCCTCCCTCGGCCTCCGCAGGTGACTCCCACGGCCCGGAAAGGCTGCCGCTGCGCTCACGCACCGCCGCCTCCGGCTTTTGGGATGCTAACTGCTCGTGCTCGAGCGGAGTAGGCACATGTAGCGCCCGAAGATCTCGGAGGGACCGAGAATTAACAGAGCCAATTTCATGCTGTGGGTACTCGGGTTTCGCGTTGGGGCTTAGTAACTTAGTAGTCACAAGGACTGGAATACAGGATATCCAAGCTTGTGACAGGCGACAAGGTGTGGATGGGAACCGGATCGAGTTTCGGGGTTTTCAGGGTTGAACGTGCGCTGCTTCATGCTGGAATCTCTGCCTGGAGATGCAAACCTGCAGTTCCCGCATCAACAGCCTTTCAAAAATTCTGAAAGTAGGAGGTTCGCACTCCGCAGCCTAAACGTGCCTGAAACATCCCAAACCTGCTGCTTGGGATCTACGGATGCCTCGGAGGGCATCTCAGGCCATTGCAGCGGAGCGGGCGTCGTGGGAGCAGGCTGCTGAGAGGCCTTGGGCGTGTGTCGAAGGAATGCTTTGCCTGAGTAAGCAACTCCGGAACAACTCCGTTGATAAGGCAAAATGAAAGCTGAGACCCGGCAACACTGAACGCCTGAGCCCATGAGACTTCGAAACCGATGACATGCAGACGCTCCATGGCGCTCCCCCAGATGCAGACTCCCATTTCCCCTAAGCTCTTCACCCCATGCCCTAACATCCCAGAACCTCCATCTAAGCAAAGCACGAAAAGACCGTGAGAGCGCCAACACGAAAGGCCCTGAAATCCAAAGAGAGTTTTTCGCTTCGGGACGTTTTTGGGATCGCGCTGTAGCTCCGAGAAATACGGCGGAAGCTTTTCTTTTCAGTGCTATTCCAGGCCCTTCAGTCAACCAAACCTAACGCCCTGCCTGGGCTGGCGCTGGCCAGTGAGATGTCTGCTCAGCTGCTGCCACAGCCTGCCAAGCTTGTGGGCTTAGGGCCTGACGGGATGCTCATCTTATAATATCTTAAACTCTTGTAACAGTGTAGCACGTACAGTAGCTTTCCACTTTCTTCGCATTGCTTGAAGTGGCGGGAAGCACACATCTACATATTTCGCGAACGCAAATTGAGCATCATACTGCGCCCCCGAAGCGGCCTCTGTAGGAGACTTCGGCCACTGCTCGGACAGGCTGCTGCTCTCAGGCGCAGGTGCAGAAGCCACCTGCGATTTTGCCCGAAAAGTCTGTCGTCCTAGATGCTCCGACAGATTCTGCGTTGGACATCAAGCACCGGAGTGGCTCAAAACCCCTGTCGCCTGGCCGGGTGATCCAGGCCATTGCGCAGAAAGGCTGCGGCTGGGCTCAGGCGAAGCAGCATCCTGCTTCTTGGAGGGACTCGAGACCTGTTCGGAGGCAGTTGTGTGGGCATGCGGCAAAATCAACCGCGCCAGTGGCCTATACTGGCCAAGCACAGATACGCCCCTGCCAGGGAAACTGTCAGTGCCGCATTTCCTCCCTCGGCCTCCGCAGGTGACTCCCACGGCCCGGAAAGGCTGCCGCTGCGCTCACGCACCGCCGCCTCCTGCTTTTGGGATGCTACCTGCTCGTGCTCGAGGGACCGAGCATTAACAGAGCCATGCTGTGGGTACTCAGGTTTCGCGTTGGGGCTTAAGAGTCATGCTTCCTTTGTTTGCAACGGCAAGCACTGGAATACAGGATATCCAAGCTTGTGACAGGCGAGAGTGCGTAGACGGGATGGAATCAGAGTTTTGGGGTTCCAGGGTTGAAGGTGCACTGCTTTACATTTTGGAATCGCTGCCTGGAGATGCAAACCTGCAGGTCCCGCATCGACAGAGTAGGAGCTCAACAGGTCCGAAATCGTCCGAATGCTGCTATATGGATCTACCGATGCCTCGGCGGGCATCTCAGGCCATTGCAGCGGAGCGGGCGTCGTGGGAGCAGGCTGCTGAGAGGCCTTGGGCGTGTGTCGAATGAATCGTTTGCCTGAGTAACCAACTCCGGAACAGTTCCGTTGCTCGGAAAGCAAAAATGTCAGTGACATGGAGACCCCGCAACACTGATCGCCTGAACCCATGAGACTTCGAAACCGATGAGATGCAGACGCTCCATGGCTCTCCCCCAGATGCAGACCCCCATTCCATTCGAGAACCTCCATATACCTCCTGCTAAGCAGAGCCCGGAAAAGACCGTTCGCACGCCAACCCGACACGCAAGAAAGGCCCTGAAATCCAAAGAGTTTTGCGCTTCGGGACGTTTCTGGGATCGCGCTATCGCTCCGAGGCTTGTAGCGGAAGCTTTTCTTCTCAATGCTTTTCCAGGCCCCTCAGTCAACCAACCTGCCCTAAAGCCCTGCCTGGGCTGGCGCTGGCCATGTCTGCTCAGCTGCTGCCACAGCCTGCCAAGCTTGCGGGCTTAGGGCCTAGCTGGATGGTAATCTTAAACTCGTCTAACAGTGTAGCACCTACAGTAGCTGCAGTAGCTTCCCACTTTCTTCGGACTTGGTTCGCAGCGAGTTCACGCCTTCAGCCTGTTTCAATCATGAATTGAAGTGGCAGGAAGCACATACCTATTTCATGAACGCAAATTGAGCATAGAGACTGCGTCCCCGAAGTAGCAGTGTCAGGCCTCTGTAGGAGACTTTGGCCACTGCTGGGACAGGCTGCTGCCCTCGGGCGCAGGTGCAGAAGCCACCTGCCCGCGGCAAGGGCAGGGCTTGTGATTTTGAATTTGCCCGACAGTCAACGGTTCTAGTCCCTCCAACAGACTCTGCGTTGATCAAACACTGGAGTGGCTCCCCTTCTGCCTGGGCAGGTGATCCAGGCCATTGCGCAGAAAGACTGCGGGCGGGCTCAGGCGAAGCAACATCCGGCTGCTTGGAGGGACTCGAGACCTGGTCGGAGGCAGATGCGTGTGTGTGTGGTGCTTCTGCCAGCTACGGTATGCGGCAAAGTCAACGGCGCCAGTGGACTGTACGGGTGCGCTCCGGCATCACCGCCTCCTGCTTTTGGCATGCTAGCTGCTCAAGCTGAGTGTCCCAGGCACAGTAACGCCCGAAGATCTCGGAGGGACCGAGAATCAACAAAGGCAAGGACTGGAATACAGGATATCCAAGCTTGTGACAGGCGACAAGGTCTGGATGGGAACCGGATGGAATCGGAGTTTTGGGGTTTCAGGGTTAAAAGTGCGCTGCTTCATTTTGGAATCTCTGCCTGGAGATGCAAACCTGCAATTCCCGCATCGAAAGTTTTTCAAAATTCTGAAACGTGCCTGAGACATCCCAAAGTCATCCTTCGAGGTCCGAGAAATGTCCGAAAGGTTTGGGGCTATACGGCTATATGGATCTACCGATGCCTCGGCGGGCATCTCAGGCCATTGCAGCGGAGCGGGCGTCGTGGGAGCAGGCTGCTGAGAGGCCTTGGGCGTGTGTCGAATGAATGGTTTGCCTGAGTAACCAACTCCGGAACAACTCCGTTGTTCGGAAAGCAAAATTGTCAGTGACACGCAGACCCCTCAACACTGATCGCCTGAGATGAGATGCAGACGCTCCATGGCTCTCCCCCAGATGCAGACCCCCATTCCACTAAGCTCTTCACCCTATGCCCAAAAATTCGAGAACCTCCATATACCTCCTGCTAAGCAGAGCCCGAAAAAGACCGTTCGCACGCCAACCCGACACGAAAGGCCCTGAAATCCAAAGAGTTTTGCGCTTCGGGACGTTTCTGGGATCGCGCTATCGCTCCGAGGCTTCTTTTCCAGGCCCCTCAGTCAACCAACCTGCCCTAAAGCCCTGCCTGGGCTGGCGCTGGCCATGTCTGCTCAGCTGCTGCCACAGCCTGCCAAGCTTGCGGGCTTAGGGCCTAGCTGGATGGTAATCTTAAACTCGTCTAACAGTGTAGCACCTACAGTAGCTGCAGTAGCTTCCCACTTTCTTCGGACTTGGTTCGCAGCGAGTTCACGCCTTCAGTCTGTTTCAATCATGAACTGAAGTGGCGGGAAACACATACCTATTTCATGAACGCAAATTGCGCATAGAGACTGCGTCCCCGAAGTAGCAGTGTCAGGCCTCTGTAGGAGACTTTGGCCACTGCTGGGACAGGCTGCTGCCCTCGGGCGCAGGTGCAGAAGCCACCTGCCCGCGGCAAGGGCAGGGCTTGTGATTTTGAATTTGCCCGACAGTCAACGGTTCTAGTCCCTCCAACAGACTCTGCGTTGATCAAACACCGGAGTGGCTCCCCTTCTGCCTGGGCAGGTGATCCAGGCCATTGCGCAGAAAGACTGCGGGCGGGCTCAGGCGAAGCAACATCCGGCTGCTTGGAGGGACTCGAGACCTGGTCGGAGGCAGGTGCGTGTGTGTGTGGTGCTTCTGCCAGCTATGGTATGCGGCAAAGTCAACGGCGCCAGTGGACTGTACGGGTGCGCCCCGGCATCACCGCCTCCTGCTTTTGGCATGCTAGCTGCTCAAGCTGAGTGTCCCAGGCACAGTAACGCCCGAAGATCTCGGAGGGACCGAGAATCAACAAAGGCAAGGACTGGAATACAGGATATCCAAGCTTGTGACAGGCGACAAGGTCTGGATGGGAACCGGATGGAATCGGAGTTTTGGGGTTTCAGGGTGAGAAGTGCGCTGCTTCATTTTGGAATCTCTGCCTGGAGATGCAAACCTGCAATTCCCGCATCGAAAGTTTTTCAAAATTCTGAAACGTGCCCGAAACATCCCAAAGTCATCCTTCGAGGTCCGAGAAATGCCCGAAAGGTTTGGGGCTATACGGCTATATGGATCTACCGATGCCTCGGCGGGCATCTCAGGCCATTGCAGCGGAGCGGGCGTCGTGGGAGCAGGCTGCTGAGAGGCCTTGGGCGTGTGTCGAATGAATGGTTTGTCTGAGTAACCAACTCCGGAACAACTCCGTTGTTCGGAAAGCAAAATTGTCAGTGACACGCAGACCCCTCAACACTGATCGCCTGAGATGAGATGCAGACGCTCCATGGCTCTCCCCCAGATGCAGACCCCCATTCCACTAAGCTCTTCACCCTATGCCCAAAAATTCGAGAACCTCCATATACCTCCTGCTAAGCAGAGCCCGAAAAAGACCGTTCGCACGCCAACCCGACACGAAAGGCCCTGAAATCCAAAGAGTTTTGCGCTTCGGGACGTTTCTGGGATCGCGCTATCGCTCCGAGGCTTCTTTTCCAGGCCCCTCAGTCAACCAACCTGCCCCAAAGCCCTGCCTGGGCTGGCGCTGGCCATGTCTGCTCAGCTGCTGCCACAGCCTGCCAAGCTTGCGGGCTTAGGGCCTAGCTGGATGGTAATCTTAAACTCGTCTAACAGTGTAGCACCTACAGTAGCTGCAGTAGCTTCCCACTTTCTTCGGACTTGGTTCGCAGCGAGTTCACGCCTTCAGCCTGTTTCAATCATGAATTGAAGTGGCAGGAAGCACATACCTATTTCATGAACGCAAATTGAGCATAGAGACTGCGTCCCCGAAGTAGCAGTGTCAGGCCTCTGTAGGAGACTTTGGCCACTGCTGGGACAGGCTGCTGCCCTCGGGCGCAGGTGCAGAAGCCACCTGCCCGCGGCAAGGGCAGGGCTTGAATTTTGCGCCAAAGTCAACGGTTCCAGTCGCTCCCCAACAGACTCTGCGTTGGAGGTCAAGCACTGGAGTGGCTTCTGCCTGGGCAGGTGATCCAGGCCATTGCGCAGAAAGACTGCGGCTGGGCTCAGGCGGCGAAGCAGCATCCTGCTGCTTGGAAGGTGTAGGTGTGGGTGTGGTTGTAGGTGTTGGTGTAGGGGTAGGTGTAGGTTTTAGGTGTAGGTGTAGGCGCAGGCGCAGGCGCAGGCGTAGGCATAGGCGTAGGTGTAGGCGTAGACGTAGACGTAGGTGTAGGTGTATATATAGGTGTATAGGTGTAGGTGTAGGTGTAGGTGTAGGTGTAGGTGTAGGTGTAGGTGTAGGTGTAGGTGTAGGTGTAGGTGTAGGTGTAGGTGTGGCGCACGCGGCAGGTACATGGCAGGTGGCAAAATCAACGGCTCCACTGGCCAAACACAGGTCAGTACTGCATTTCGTCCCTCGGCCTCGGCGGGTGACTCCCACTGCCCGGAAAGGCTGCCGCTACGCGCAGGCGTCGCTGCCTCCAGCTTTGGCGCGCGAACTGCTCAAGCGGCATGTACAAGGGGGTCTCAAAGAAACTTGGAGCCTGCAAGGCCGGGTGAGGGCTTGACTGGGTTTGCAGGGATGTGCAAGACTACATAATTGGAGGGTCTAGATGCTAAAAGGGCTGTGCCTCAAGCTGTAACGAAGCCCCTGAGGGCGGCCCAGGCCATTGCCCTGAAAGCTTGACGCGCTCGGGTGCAGAAACTACCTGGGTGCGGCGTGAGATCGTGGAACGCTAAGCTCAGGTGTATTTGCCTTTTTCAAGTCAGCACTTTCGGATGCCCCCGCAAACCCTAAACCCTAAACCCTAAACCCTAAACCCTAAACCCTAAACCCTAAACAGTTGACGACACAACAAAGCTCCGACGGCCTGCTCAGGAGGGCTGGCAGTCGGCAACCCATTGGCCACGGACGGGCGGGCATCCTTCGTGAGCACCGACAAGTCACTTAAATCATAGATTCATAGGGTTTATAGGGTTTCGGGTTTGGGGTTTAGGGTTAGGGTTTAGGGTTTAGGGTTTAGGGTCTAGGGTCTAGGGTCTAGGGTTTAGGGTTTAGGGTTTAGGGTTTAGGGTTTAGGGTGTAGGGTGTAGGGTTTAGGGTTTAGGGTTTAGGGTTTAGGGTTTTAGGGTTTAGGGTTTAGGGTTTAGGGTTTAGGGTTTAGGGTTTAGGGTTTAGGGTTCAGGGTTTAGGGTTTAGGGTTTAGGGTTAGGGTTTAGGGTTTAGGGATAGCCCAGCAGAGCGCCAGTGTGCCTGAATGGCCCTCAAGTTTGTCAGAGTACCACAGGCATTGAACGCCTCTGGTGTGGATTCGGGTGTATACCCATGCTCTTAAGCCCGCTCGGCCAACCACCAAGCCTAGAAGCTGTCCTTATGCAAAGCAAGTTGTTCCTGTCAATGGGCGGGTTCAGATTAGGGGTGGGGGGGGGGGGGGGGGGGGCGGGGGGGGGGGGGGGTAAGGGTTACTTGCAAGGGCCCACTGTATGCACAGCGCTAAGGGAGCCCCTGTCCTCTGGCCACCGCGTAGGCTCAGCTGACTGCAGTGGCGAGACCTGGCAGTTCCGTCTCTGCTTTATCGGCTGGGGGCCCTTCCTTCGAAAACAGTTTGGGGTTTAGGGTTTAGGGTTTAGGGTCTAGGGTTCAGGCAGACGGCGTAAAGGAATGAGGCTATCCTTGCAGGCTTCCTGCCTTGTATGACTTGAGCAACCATCCCCGCCCCCCTCCTATGATTCAACCCCCTCCACTTGTATTTTTTTTGCATATCTATAGTTGTAGCCGTGTTCTGCTAGCTGCCTTAGTAGGGGCTAAGCTTTAAACTCTAGATACCCAACCCCTACCTTCGCAACACAAAGCTGGCTTCTCAACCGCCAGATCTGTCGGATACTGCAGGGTCCTAAAGAACACCCTTCAATCCTTCAGCCCAGACCCTCAACCCTGAAACATCTGAAACCCAAAACCTTAACCCTAAACCCCAAACCCAAATATTCCTCAGAAGCGTCAAGTGCCTCCGAGGGCGATTGAGGCCACGATGGCATCCCCGGAGCCCGAGACGCTGCCTCTTTGGGACTCCGGGCTCTCCAAACCCGGGATTCCCCCGAAACCTCCGAAACCATCTGAAACCCAAACCTCAGATTCCACCAGGCTTACACTGTCGATCGGGTAAGGCAGAACACACCACTGCCTGTGTCGGCGGCCAAGAATGTGTCGGAGTCTCCCGTAGGGTGGCCTGAGATCGGTATCGTATGCTGTCTCGGGTCTCGAGTAATCCTCGTCAACAAGCTCGCCTGTCCGGGTGAAGCTGCAGCCGGTGAGCGACCCGAGTCCTGACCACATGGTGAGACACATATATATATATATATATATATATATATAATATGTACATATATATATATATACATATATATATATATATATATTTATTTATTTATCTTTATTTATTTATTTATCTATTTATATTTATTCATATATATATTTATCTATTTATATTTATCTATTTATGTATTTGTTTATTCATTTTTGTAGTTGTTTTTTGCATTTATCTATTTATTTGCTTGTATTTATTTATCTATCTATGTATTTATTTACTTATTTACTTATTCATGCATGTATCAATTCTTTTTTTACATCTATTTATATATATATATATCTCTCTCTCTCTCTCTCTCTCTCTCCGCCGCCCCAGCTCTTGGGGTCGAGCGCCGGGGAAGCCCTTTGCATGGCAGGCAGTCTGGCTGGCTACTCTACCCTCTTGGACCTCCTCGACCACTCCCCCACCCCCAACCCCCCCGCCCCCCCGCCCACCCCCCCCTTCCCCCACCCCATTCAGCACTTGCAGGAACCTATCCGGCCGAACAGGTCCTAACGTAGCACTTGCGAACAGAACGAAGAAATGACCCAACAGGCCCCCAAAAGGTCCTAAACCCGAAACCCTAAACCCTAAACCCTAAACCCTCCTGAACGTCTGAGGGTGTTCCAGGCCATGGGCTCAAGGTCGACTGGGCCTCAGGCAAAGATTGCGAGCCTTAAAGCCTTCAAGTACGCGACACGGGCAATGAAGCGTTTTGATTCTCTGCACCTTGCATGACATTCTTACCAAGATCGATAAGGTAGGAAGAAGTACGTTCTTGCAGTTCCGATTCCTTTGTCCCGAACTTTTCTTCGTGCGGAAGGTCGCTCACAGTGCTTGGGCCTTGACGGCGAAGGAGGTCATTGCCATCTTGCCGACGGAGCTCACAACCCACCCCATTAGCGCTCGAACTACACGCCTCGAAAGAGAAAATTCCGGTTCTGAGCCCTATCAGCCCGAAGATGGGACGACCGCTTCGGGCGCCCCCCTTCCCACAAGACTCCAGCTCAAGACCCCATGAAATTGAACCTATAAAAATATATATATATATATATATATATATAAATAAATCCTTAAGCCCAAGCCCAGAGACCAACAGAACCCCAAATCACAAAATCCTGCACACGCCGCGCCAGAATGCTCCAACTTCCGGGCGCTCGGCTGCAACCGGCAGCAGCCCTGCTGCGCCCGTTCCGGCCGCGCTGGCCGCCTCACCGTCCACACATACTGCAACTCGAATAACATCAACTCGCCTCACGTCTGTTCGCACTTCTTTCCATGCAAGCCAAGCAAGGATGTAGCAGCTATAGGGTGGTATGAACCACAGGAAGCAAGACTCCGGAGCCAAAAGCCCTGAACCACGAGCAAGTGCCAGAAGGCTTCCTCCGTCACCGTTTCAAAGTTCGTTCGTCCCTGGTATCTGCTCGGCTTGCTAGGTCCAGAAGGCTACAGCCTGCCCTTGCTTCATGAAGGGAAGGCTGCAGGCCTGAATCCCTAGAACAGCGCCTGGATTCAAAAGATTCTGAGTGCAGCTTGAACGCAAGCTGCAACACCCCAAGCCCGAGGCACAAGCCAAAACTCTTCAAACCGTACTTGTAGCAATGCAGAACACCTGATCCCATGCCTCAGCGATCCCTGGCCACTGCATGGGCTGAGACGGCGTCGCTGGAGACAGCTGTGGAGAGACCTTCAGCATCCAACGAGCTTGAAGAGGGAGATTTTGGCATGCGTTTTGTCATTTCGCGAGTTGAGAGAGCTGCGGGTTGAAGATCCATCGTCTATCCCCGAGGTTGGCTTTGGGCTGCGGAGTGTTCAGAATTGAAAGCTGGGTGGGAGCCTGGGTGGCTGGTTGACACGCACCCCAGCTCAGAATGGACGATAGATGCTCAAGACAGCTAGGCCGAGAGTGCTATCCTCAATCCACAGGAGCAGGGTCAAAAACCTCATAGTCCAAGTCCAAATCCCTTAGTGCGCGCCACGTACGTCTTGCTTACGCACGCACAGCTTTCGCTTGCGCGGCTTGGTTGCCAGGCCTGCTTGCTTACGAGCTTATGCTGGTGCCTTTGACCCTGCAATATACAAGTCCTGGACAAGCAGGCCGCACAAGATGTGGTGGGAGCTTGCAAGGTCGTTCTGAAAAGGGGGGGCGCACAAACTCACCGCTCGAAAATGAGGGGGTGGGAACAATGCTTTCAAGCCCAAAACATCCCAAACCCCTGGCCGACCTGCGCGGAGCTTACGCGGAGCTTGCGTTGAGATCGAGCTTCTGAGGGGCGTTTGCTTAGACTGCTGTTGGACCAGGGAGGCTTATGAAGGCAGCTGGAATCATGACTTCTCGGTTTTAGGAAGCGGGAGCCCACCCCAAACAACTTAGCTTAGAACGTGGTCAAAACTGTTGCTTACACGGACGCTTACGTGTACATAATTGATCATGGCCAGTTTCTGACCAAATCGCCACGACACCCAAGCGCAGAACCCTGAAAACCCTAAACCCTAAACCCTAAACCCTAAACCTGAAACCTTCGAAACATCAGGTCGACCTCGGCTTTCTGAGTTGGCCAGGCTTGCGATGCCTGGAAGGGCACGGAAGGCTCAGACACTCACTCGATCCTGCGGTGTGTTGTCAAATAAAAATGAAATGTTCAATGCCCTCTTGGGGTTTTTTATATAAACAAAGATACAAAAATAATTCCCAAGGGGATATAGTCATTACTTTGATGACGAGTGCTGCAGCATTCAGGAGCTTCAGAGATGCCACAGCCGCAACGCAAACATCCAAAGCCACACGCACTTCTGCTGACGAGCCTGCGGTGCCGGTTTGTTGAGCAAAGCGCCTGGGCCTCGACTGGACTTCTCTTGCGGCTGCAGCTTTTGGAGCTCACTTTCTCGATAACTTCATAGGCTACTTCTAAAAGGTGCAGGCTGCAGATCTCGTAGTCTAGAGCTCGTAGGAGCATCGACCAGCGATTACATGAAAGGGACCTTGGAGATCTCTCCACAAAATCCCCTAAACCCTAAACCCTAAACCCGATTCCAGCATCACGTCAGACTGTAGCCATCCATGACTCTTCAGGGCCACAGATCTTGAGGGAGCAGTGGTTTCAGCTTTGAAGGATGGGTTGTGGAGTTAGGATTTGGGATGTGGACCTGCGGATTTTCAATTTTAGGGTTTAGGGTTTAGGGTTCAGGGTTTCGGGTTTAGGGTTTAGGGTTTAGGGTTTAAGGTTTAGGGTTTAGGGTTTCAAACTTAGATTGCTATCTGTAGGCTGAAGGGACAAAGCGGAGCATGCCCAGGCTTAGTCCCTGTCGCAGGCCCAGGGACTGCAGCAAGGCCTGCAATTGGCTCCTATCTGTCCAAGTGTCTGGGCGGCTTCGATTCAGGGTGTAATCTGGGGGGTTGGCATAAATGCTAATTAAAAAATTTTCCCTCATGGTCCCTTAATGTTATACTATAGTAACCCCCAAAGCCCTCTTCTGAATATTAAGGCTCCTACAGTACCGGTGCAGGGTTTCACCGGACGTCTGGCAAACAGGTACTCTAGCGGTGCCTGGCGGCTTCGGTTCCAGTACCAGGTGGTCTCTGTACTGCCGGCGTGAAAGGTTGCCGAGAGTTAAGGGGAATGACTACGGGTGCTTGGCTTTTGAGAATTTCAGGGGGCATGTCTTGTCGAACGTCAAGTCTGATGAGTCGGTGCCCTTGGATATGGCCTTGAGTGCAGTGAGCACACCAAAGATCCCGTAGCAATGTGTTCAGCGGTCTGGTCACACCCAAGGTGGAAAACATGTAGGGCAACGAACACTCACTGAGACATGTATGTAAATTACTGGGGCGCCTTGCCCTTACATGGCGGAAAACCGTGTCACAGCCCGCACCTTTCGATGCGCTGCGCTCTTCGCATTGCGCTGTGGCCTTGGCTTGTGCAGTTGTGCAGCTCAGAACAATGCGATTTAGGGTGCATGGGGCTGGAAGTTGGAACTCCTATCGCTAGACAACTGGCACACTCCTCAGTCCTCGTCGAGCCGATGACATTATATAAACACAATGATTGACATACGGATATATATATATATATATGTATATATGTATATAACTATCTTATGTATGAAGCTATGCATTTGTACCTGTATACATGTCAAAGTGCCAAGAACAAACAGATGTATAAATGCACGCATGCGCACAGGGACCTCCACTGAGAATTATTTGATTTACATTTGCTTGTTTCAGACTCATCCTTTACACGTTTTCTTGCCGTAGGGCCTAAACGTGTACGACTTAAGATGCACAATAGAAACGTTGAACATTGTCTTTGGTGTTCGTGCTGTTGTCTTAACATGTGCCGTTGCCTTAACATGTGCTGTTGCCGCTGCGGTTGCTGCTGTCGCTGCGGTTGCTGCGGTTGCTGCAGTTGCAGTTGCAGTCTCTGCACTTGCTGCAGTTGCTGCAGATGCTGCAGTTGCTGCTGTTGTTGCTGTTTGTTGCTGTTGTTGCTGTTGCTGCTGCGACATAGACTAGCGAGTAGATCAGCGAGTATAGTTCAGGCTAACATTCAACTATTCCTACTTTCTTCGTTGTGGAGATGCTTGCTACTATATGAGCTGCATTAACGCATGAAATTCATATGATGTGTGTTGCTTATATGATTCTATTACTTGCATTATGTTTGTCCATGTTTCGTGTATTCTTGTGACTGATTATGTTGGTTGTAATGATGTTGTTGTACGTTTTGAAACATCTGAAGTTTTTCTACTTCCTGGAGTACAACAATTATGTTTCATATTGTGTCCAGCAGTACTGTTTAACTGTGTTTGAGTACGTTGAAACGCATTAGGTACATTCACGATTTGCACTATAGGACTATACTTATCATCTGAACTATATTGAGGAAACGTCTGGCATCGCAATCCCAGAGACATAGATTTGGGAGCATTTGGTACTTCTGGATTCAGGACTTCGCTAGGTGTTCGAGCTTCGGACTTGGGACTTCTCCCAGCTTGAGTCGAGCCAGGCGCTGTCACGTAGCCAAATACCAAGTCGTTATCCCGCTTTCTTGAAACAGGTTTGCGGCATGTCCCTGCTAGTAGCAGCCAGAACTACCCAACATGCAAAAAATTCGTTCTAGGATCCTGCATCTGTTCTGACCCCTGAGCAAAGCCAAGGCCGGCGCAAGCTGCTCTTATTGCGCGGGATGGGCTGCAGGATGTTCCTTGACCGTCGAAGCCGAGACCAGAGTCTGTCTTTAGGGTTTAGGGGTTAGGGTTTAGGGTTTAGGGTTTAGGGTTTAGGGTTTAGGGTTTAGGGTTTAGGGTTTAGGGTTTAGGGTTTAGGGTTTAGGGTTTGGGGTTTGGGGTTTGGGGTTTGGGGTTTGGGGTTTGGGGTTTGGGGTTTGGGGTTTAGGGTTTGGGGTTTAGGGTTTAGGGTTTTAGTCTTCAGGAGCAGCAAAGAGGCATTGGGGCGACCGGGACCAAGACTCTCCCAATGCAAACTTGTCAGAGTCATGAGGTTGGGCTGCATGCATAAGGGATACAGGCTTAGATGTGGCTGCGGTATGCAGATGTGGATTTTTTGAGGCACGATGAAACACGTTCTTGCGCCGTCCAGCTTGCAAAACCGAGGCCAACGCCCGGACGCGCCAGCTGAGGAGGGACTGGTGGACTGGCGAATGGGCAGGGAGCATTGCCAGATTTGAGAGAAAAGGAAAATTGAGAGGAAACAGATACTGGTATCAGTGATTATCGATGAAGTTTGCGACGGCAGAGTACAGATGCCTTCACTCAGCGATGCGGCTTGCCACGAACAAAGAGTGCGTTCTCTCGCTCATTCTGTCCCTCTCTCTCTCTCCCTTTCTCTCTCTCTCTCTCTCTCTCTCTCTCTCTCTCTCTCTCTCTCTCTCTCTCTCTCTCTCTCTCTCTTTCTCTCTCTATCTCTTTCTCTCTCTCTCTCTCTCTCTCTCTATCTCTCTCTCTCTCTCTCTCTCTCTCTCTCTCTCTCTCTCTCTCTCTCTCTCTCTCTCTCTCTCTCTCTCTCCTTCTGTGTCTTTCTGTTCCGGAACCATTGGACCTGTGCAAATGTTCACTAGCTACCTTTTGTTCTGCTGGTCCGACATCCCGTGGCAAAATGGCAATCTCACTGGCGCAAGTAGCAGAGTTGTCTTTAGATAAAGGATAAATGCTTGCGGCAAGACAGTGTCCAGCCACACATCCCAAATGCTACAAGCTTCCCTTGGGGTGCTAAAGGGCGCAATCCACCTGGATGCTCGCCAGGATCGCTTGCTGTTCAAGCAGCTCCTCATCCAGGCTGGATGGGTGTAGGGTTTAGGGTTTAGGGTTTAGCGTTTAGGGTTTAGGGTGTAGGGCTTAGGGTTTAGGGTGGAAGGCTTAGGGTTTAGGGCTTAGGGTTTAGGGTTTAAGGTTTAGTACTTTATTTTTGGGATTTAGGGATGTGTGGTGATGCCACGCAGACTATCCCCTGATGAATGTCTGAAGCAGGTTCATTGCATGAACCTTCTGTAGCGCTTTGACACTCGCTTTTGGTTCATTTAGTATGAACCATCTGTACCAGTGTTTAGAATGCAACAAAGAGCATTCTTTGAAGGACAAACGCGGTTTATAGCACTGTACAAGAGCATAATGCTGCGCGACCCCGAGCATTATGCGATTTTACGCATCTGGAAAAAGGCGTTAAACACCACCAGAAACAGGTGTTTTTACGAATGCGATTTTGGAGCATATGCGACTTGGAGCATAGGTAATGCGATTTGTCGCATAGGGAATGCGGTTAAGAGCATCTGATTAGTGCTTTTGCAAGAGTGAAACACAGCCCTAATCAGCCACTACATTCTCTTCGTGCTTCTCAAGGAATGCATCCACAAGAGTGAGAATATAGTTTTTTGAAGTCTTGCCCTTGCTCTCGCTCTGCGTGACGATGCCATCGTGAAGCAACTGTGAAGCCCTTTCCTTCGCCTCGGTGACGTAGTCAATCACGCTAAGCATCTTGTTAATTTCAGCGTCGTAATTGATGAGTGACAACATCTTTACGTCAATGTTGGACTTGTCGCTTTCCATATAGGTCTTAATCTCTTGCAAAGACTTCACATCCAATTTCTTGGTGAACTCGTGGAATGAAAGGCTGTTCATTGATTTTGCCGCGGTTGCTGCTTTCACAACATCTTGAAACGACCCGAGAGCCCCACGCACTTGCGGCACAAGTTTGTGCCCTTCCCCGGGTCGTTCTTCTCCAAGTAGGCGCCGCACACCGCAAACTCAGCGAACGAATCATTTATTCCACCACTTCGTCCCATTTCGTCCCCACCTCTATCCACCCCTGTCCTACCCCTCTGAGACCAGAACATTGAGGCACTGCCAGGGTTCCCACTCCTTCTCCCATGCAGCCAACTCCTGCTCATCATCAACACAAAGACGAACACCCAGACGTTTCCACCACCGCCCAAACAGATAAACGTCCAAACTCCTCCGCAGTGTACTCCGGCTCTTGCTCCGGCGGGGGCGCCTTGCACACACGCACGCATGTATGCACACAAACAAGCCAATCGATTTCGCACGAACGTATTAGCAAAAAGAAATCACCTCAATTTCCCCCACGACACCGAAGCGCGCCTTCCGCTTCACCCGCCTCTTGGGCGCTGCGGCCTCCCAACACAAGTAAAATGAATTTTTCGTTGACCTCTCTCCACACAATATATCTGTAGCACACGCCGACACGCACGAGCACGTAGTTTTGTTTCGGCGCACCTCGGGCACAACGTTGACAGCGGGGCGCTTCACCATGGCCTCAAGCAAAAAGTTAAATATTTTTCCCATTTCCCACCCCCCGCATGCCTTCCCCCGACCACAAACACATCACGAAACGAGCATGAAGCCAACCGAGATCCCCGCGAGCTGGCAGAGTGTACTTCTTTTGCGAGGCTTGAGCACTTGAGCACAGAAAATGCTGCCACACTCAAATCACAAATTGATTAAAACAAAAAGGCAAGCACATTCATGAGCGAAAGACCAATAAGTATCCAACCTCGCACTGCCCCCCCCCCCCCCCGCCACACACACACACACACAAACCGACGCCAACAACAAAAACACACACCACACGACCATCCCCTAGTCCCTCCCTCCCAAATCCATCCTCCAAATCCATGATTCTACCTTCCTTTTCCTGCTCGCGTCCCTTCCCAAGCAAATACATTCTTCGTTTATAATGGAAAATCAAAATCTCCTCCCAACCCAAGAAAAAATCTTGTGTTTCGTATATTCAAAACAAGGTCAATCCGGGAACCCCCCCCCACGCCAACGCGAACAACAAAAACACACCACACAACCATCCCCTAATCCTTCCCTCCCAAACCAATCCTCCAGAACCATGTTTCCGGCAACCTTGTCCTGCCCACGTCGCTTCCCAAATAAATGATTTCTTCATTTACAATGAAATATAAACAAATTCTGCTTAACCCAAGAAAAACAATTTTGTTTCGTATGCTGCCAAAAAAAAAGGGACCCCCGCAAAAAGATTAATAGCCAATATAGGAATTCGGATTTTCAAATAAAAACATCCTCCATTCAATTCAGAATCGGAGATGGTGCCGGGCTTTTAAGCACGACGGGGCATCTTGGAGAGCACGAAATTCGTGGTGCGTGTCGTTTTGTGTTGAGTGGGTTCTCGGGCTTCAGTTCATTACTTAATTGGTGCTTTTGGGAGCAGAAGTCTCTTGCACCGACCTTGTATGCAACGCATTCTGGGATCATGAAGTCCTTCCTGACATCTTCATCATGGGACATAAACGACAAGTCTTCCCCGATCTCATATCCCCCCATTCCCCATATCAATAAAAAAAATCATATTTATCCTCTTCTCTCGTCATGCTTTTCTTGAAATAATGAATCGAAATTCAATTTCTCTTCTCTCTTCTCTTTTCTCTCTTCTCTCTTCCCTCTTGTCTCTTCTCTCTTCTCTGTTCTCTCTTCTCTCTTGTCTCGGAGAGCACGGTGTTCTTGGTAGCCTTCAGGTAGAACTTCTTGGTCTTCACAGGCGTTGCTCTGACACAAAGGCTGAAACAGTGAAAACTCTGAGGCAATAAATGCTACAGATACATACAAACAATCGCTTAAGTAAGCAAGGCTGAACGATTTGAAGTCTTGCTTCGCAAAACAGATTAAGACACACAAGAAAGGCAACACTAATCACTCGGACTTGCTGGTTGCTCTGAGCTAGAGGTCGCTTTCTCAAGACAGCTCAGCAAACCTACTTGCACAACGCTGTCGGTTCTTATGCCTACCCCTCACCAGCAAACGGGGTAGGTGTTAGACTTTTTTCTTTAGAGGGCTTTAGCATCAGCACAAGGAAAGGACCTTACTTCGTGTAGATCGTGATGACGTCCTTGGGAACGATAAAAACATTCAATGCCTTCTCCAGCCCCTTGCCTTTTCCGATCGCGGTGTTCGGCTTCGTGGTAATCTCAATGTCGCCTTTGAAGAGCTTGACCTTTCAATGCTCACTCTTCGGCTTGACACTGAACCCTGAGCCACACTCGTCACGAAGAGAAGCGACCGTCAGCGACCCCTTCACCATAATCTCCTTCGTCTTCTCACCGAAGGACACCGTAATCGTGTAGTCTCCATCATCGTCGTCCTTCTTGTCGGCATTTCCACTGATGGTGTCGTTCAGGTATGTCAAATTCAGCAGCTGATGCGCAACTTGCGCTTTTGGGGTCTTCTTCTAGGGTTTATAGGGTTTAGGGTTTAGGGTTTAGGATTTAGGATTTAGGGTTTAGGATTTAGGGTTTAGGGTTTAGGGTTGAGGGCTTAAGGGTTAGGGTTTAAGGTTTAGGGTTTACGGTTTAGGGTTCAGGGTTCAGGGTTCAGGGTTCAGGGTTTAGGGTTTCGGGTTTAGGGTTTAGGGTTTAGGGTTTAGGGTTTAGGGTTCAGGGTTCAGGGTTTAGGGTTTAGGGTTTAGGGTGTGTTTGGTATTAGACTGAACACAATCCGAAACGACTTCGAAGCACCCGGAACATGTTTCGAACTCGCCCACCTCCCCCCAACCCCCTCACCCCCCCCACCCCCCCCTTCTCGCCCCCACCCCCCTCACTTTCCCCACTCCCCCCAACTCGCTTGGCGCTGTTTGATCTCGCAGAAGAGGCACCCGACTGTCTTGTTACATGTGAGAGGCAGGGGAATCACAGGTTGCAAGTGTACAATTTGCCCACGGCACGTTATTTGTTTATCAGTTGGGCCATATTCTCATATTCTCACCCACCCCGCCCCCCACCCACCCTTCCACACCACCACCAGCCTATATAAGCCCTCTGCAAATAAGACATGGCCTTGGAGATGTCCTCGTTTGCACAGGAGCGGCACTTGCAACATGTCCCGAATGGCAGAAAGTCGAGGTTCGCCACGGGTTTTGGGTTTGAGGATTCAAAGATCATCGGTTTTCCGGGCGTCCCCACTTTTCGGGCGCTTACGCATTCGGGCTTGCTGGTTTTGAGGCGGTCGAGGGCTTCCAAGAGCTCGGAAGACGATCGATGCAGGTTAGGGAGATTCCAGTACTCGCTGGTTCGGGGAATGGCGGCTCTGGAGGTTGGAGCTCGTTTTGTTTCGGCTATTTTGATTTTGTTCAACTGTTTAGGCCTTGAGGATTCGGGATGTAGCGAGAAGACGCGATACCAGAGTTCAAGGGTCAGGGCCGGCTGGGGTCTCAGCTCTCAACCTGAAAATAGGCCCACAGCCCATTCACTAAAACCTGCGAGCCACCAAAACCTATCATGAGCATCTGGTCACTTCTCCAAACTCTGGTCCCCATTTTGGGGGTCCTTAGTCTAAGGCGGCCCCTGTCATTTAGGGTTCAGGGTTCAGGGTTTAGGGTTTAGGGTTTAGGGTTTAGGGGTTTAGGGTTTAGGGTTTAGGGTTTAGGGTCTAGGGTATAGGGTTACTGAACATCTGAACTTCACCCATGGGCCTGAGCTCCAGCACGCGGCCTTGGGCTGGTTGATTGGAGAGCCGGAACCCCTAGGGTTTAGGGTTTAGGGTTTAGGGTTCAGGGTTCAGGGTTCAGGGTTCAGGGTTCAGGGTTTAGGGTTTAGGGTTTCGGGTTTAGGGTTTAGGGTTTAGGGTTTAGGGTTTAGGGTTTAGGGTTTAGGGTTTAGGGTTCATAAGGGTCTTGCTTCTTCAAGAAGGCTGAGGCTTGCCTGTTCTGCCCCCAAGGACCCTTTTCGCACGCGGCACACGCTGCAAGAATGTTCTGTCAGTCCTTCATGAACGCTCAAGAAGTGTACATGGCCCAAGCCCGAAAGCTTCACGCAACATCATGCAGGCAATGTTGGCTTCCATTGGGATCTCAGGGTGACCGCATTGCAAGGCTTCGTTTTGTGTGAGTGTGTTCGATTGCACCTTGTGAAGGTTCGAAAGCTTCATCCCCAAGGAAGCCTGCTAGGCTCAGGGTAGCCTTGAGCTCGTAACTAGAACTCAGCCTTCTGCAAGCAACCCCAGTGAGGGAACCCCCCCCCACAGCCTGACAGGATCCTCAAACGGTTTCAGCAAGCAGCGCGCCAGGGACGCGGCATCTCGTCGGACGTGCTCCGTGATCTATGCCCGGGCGGCTGAGCCTATGTTTTCGCTGAGCCATGGGGACCGCCATGTGCTCTGTTATGCAGCCCCCTAGTCTTGGGACCACTTGTGTGTCCTGAATGTCTATTTGCGAGGCCGAGGATGCTACTGGCAGAGGATTTTGTCATGCTCAGGGTAGATCTCTAAACGGTGCCTCGGTGTCACGTATCCTCCCGAGTTTCTGAGCACCTCGACTTGCGAAACTTTAAGGAGGGAACCCGACAAGTTAACGGATCTTCTTAACACGGAGTCTTTAGCAGTCCCATCAATCTGACAGTGCAGTCGTGCAGCCTGGAACCTGGCTTGCCCCCGGCTCTGCGCGGCTCTGAAGTCAGCAACCCTGGCCCAAAGCCTCTGGCTCCTCTTGTAGTACAGCTAGAATAGGCTTTTGAGGGGGTTCTTATAGTATAATTCTAGAGGGGACCCAAAGGGAATACCATTAGTATGTAGTCCGACCCCTATAGTCGTTGAATTCTTCCATCTTGCAACGAAGAGGCATCCATAAGCGCGGCTGGGCTTGGAGCCTGCAATGGAAAGCTGATCAAGCTTCCTATTGTGTCATCACAAGACGGGCTTCTCGTGGAGTTGTCTGCTGAAACGGCTTCTAGCAGCCAGCAACCGCAGGGTAAACCCTAAACCCTAAACCATAAACCCAAAAACCCAAAAACACAAAAAACCAAAAAACCAAAAACCCTAAAACCCTAAAACCCTAAAACCCTAAAACCCTAAAACCCTAAAACCCTAAAACCCTAAAAACCTAAACACCCTAAACCCATGCCATTTTTTTGTGACAAAAGAAGGCACCACAGCCCAGAGCGGCCTTCCTTGCCATGGCCTCTGCCGGGGGTGACGGCATGGGCTCCCATGGGATGGCATAGCTGGGCACCTGGGCACGGAGTTTCGGAGACTCTTCCCCCCCCGAGTTTAGGGTTTAGGGTTTAGGGTTTAGGGTTGAGGGTTGAGTTGAGGGTTGAGGGTTGAGGGTTGAGGGTTGAGGGTTGAGGGTTGAGGGTTGAGGGTTGAGGGTTGAGGGTTGAGGGTTGAGGGTTGAGGGTTGAGGGTTGAGGGTTGAGGGTTTAGGGTTTAGGGTTTAGTGATAAACCCAACTTTCTGCAAGGCGTCGACGAGATCCGCCCGCAGGCTTTTGGTCAGAGGAAAACGTGCGCGAGGTCGTGCACAGCAGGCGGGGGCCCCGAGGGTCTTCTTTCGGTTGGGGTCCGGTTTCGTTCTCTTTGTTTTGTCATTGGTAGCGGAGCCTAGGCCGCGGTCCTGGGCTAGGCTGGTGGTTCGTTGGTTTGTTTGTCTTGTCTTCCCTTGTTTGTTCTCGTCTTGTTTCGTGGTGGGAGGTGTAGGCAAAGCCTGTGTGCAAGGCTTCGGATGGCCATGTGCCTACTGCCGGGCAAGACAGTGCAGCACCAGATCAGCATGCACCCTCTCTTGACACGAATGTGCCTGCGGCAGATCCTAGTCCTCACATGACCGTTGACGGGCGTCAGGGTGATCCTTGGCGTCATGATGATCCTTGGCGAACTTGGGATCGCTCGCATGGGGCCTGGGGACAGTCTACTTGGCGTAGCGCTGGGTGGTGGACTGGAGATGGCTACTATGGCGGGCGGCAGTGGTGGTATGATGCCTGGGATGATAGGGATGGTGCTAGGCGTCCAAGTGGGGGTCAAGATTCCGGCCATTTTGGCAGGAACAATCAACGTGATGCAACAGATCCGTGGGCCCACTACCAAGGTCCTCCTGAGGGACAGGCCGGTCGTCCTGATGACCAGGCCTCCGATGGCTCGGGCAGAGGCTCGGGTGAATCTCGTGGGAGTGGTGCCAGCGAGGCACAATCGCCAGGTAGTGGTGGCCGATGTGACTACGGAGACCGAGATGCACAGGGCCCAGATAACAATCGTGTTCCTGGTCCTGACAGAGAGCGGAGAGGGAGCCTTGGGGAAACCACTTCCGGGACCCCCGGTCCCTACTACGACCTCGAAAGAAGGCCAGGACTTCAAAGGTGGCCTGAGTGAGCGGATGGCTGTGCCGAGCTTTTCGGCAGACAAGACGGGGGATGAGCTTGGCAGCTCAGCCCGCTCGTACCTGAGGCAGATCGATGCCTGGTGCAAGGTGACGAGAACTCCGGCGTCGCAAAGAGCCCTCTTGCTTTACCAGAATCTTAGCGGAAGAGCGTGGGTGGAGTCTGAAGAGCTCAGTGTCGAGTTGTTGGCCTCCGAGTACGGCGTGCAGGAGTTTAAGAGATGGATCCAGGAAAGATACCAGGAGATCGAGGTGTCGAAGATAGCCGAGGCCTTGACTCAGTTCTTCAAGAAGCTGAGACGTGAAGGAGGTCAGAGTATCCGTGAGTTCAACTCAGCATTCGACCGTGGCCACACCCGCTTATTGGAGATCGACTGTCGCCTCCCTGAAGTCGCAAAGGCCTGGGCGTACTTGAATGCCCTCGGCCTCACGAGTGCAGAGGAACTTGCCCTCCTTGCTTCCGTGGGCAATGAGTACAATACGGCAAAGTTGCAGAAGGCAGCAGTCCTCCACGAGAAGTCCTTTAAGCCCCCGTGGTTCGTGAGGCGCAACGGCAACGGCAATCCTGATGGGGGCAAAGGAAAACCTGTGCGAGGTGCCTTCTTGACCGAGATTGACGAGGACGACATTGCCGAGGAGGAGACAGAGCACCTGATGACCGAGGAAGAGGCCTCTGAGATGCACGAGGCGTTCATGGCTCAGGAGTCAGCCAAGGCCCGGTACAGGGAGATCACGAAGGCTCGGGGAGTGGATCCTAGTTTTCTTCGCAAGGATGGTTCCAGGAACGAAGCCAGCAACAAGGATACTCCTGAGGCCAGGTTGCAGCTTGCCAAAAGTCGCTCGTATTGTGCTGGATGCCGCCGCAGGGGGCACTGGCACAAAGACCCAGAGTGCCCAATGAATCAGCCTGGAGGCCAGGTGACGAAGCCTGGTGGTTCCTCGGGCGCCAAGGACAGCTCCAAGGAGGCGTTTGTGGTGCAGGTTGCCTATGAGGTCGGCTACATGGGTGGTCAGGGCTTGGTCGCCATCACCGA
Source organism: Symbiodinium natans (assembly GCA_905221605.1). Classification (NCBI taxonomy): domain Eukaryota; class Dinophyceae; order Suessiales; family Symbiodiniaceae; genus Symbiodinium; species Symbiodinium natans. The sequence continues at coordinate 29,910 of CAJNDS010002571.1, read as the reverse complement.
CTCCGCACGCAGTAAATCTGTGGCGGGACAGGCGTGGCTCCAGAAGTACATGTTGGCTGGCCGGGAAGCGGGCCTTGAGATGCAGTTCATCGACACCCAGGACGACTTCAGGTTCGGGGCCTCCAAGCTTTTCCGGGCTACCTTCACTGCCACGATTGCGATCTTCGTTGGTGGACGCGGCTTCTTGGTCAGGGCTTCCATCGTCCAGGGAGAGGTCCCCCTTCTCCTGTCAAGAAACGTCCTGAGCAAGATTGGCATGCTTTGTGATGTTGAAGGACACAGCGCCTCGTTTCGTCACCTTGGAGTACAAGATCTCAAGCTCCTCACGACGGAAAATGGACATCCGGCTATTCCCGTACGAGTGAAAGGGCTCCCGACGTTTGCTCTCCCAACGCCCCAGGAGTGGGCCGGGGACGAAGTGCGACTCCTTCCTTCCAGCGAGTCTCATGCCGCATACATGACCATGACATGTGAGAGTAGTGAGAGGGCCTCTGCATCAACCTTTGCTACTTCCAGGAGCTGTGAGTCAGCATGTGTTGCCGATGGAGGTGCCGATCGGAACCTCTCCCAGCCCTTCGAGACTATCTTTTATCCGAAGAAGTTATCGCCCTTTGTCTTCAACTTCTTGAGTGCCGAGGCTTTGAACACTGATGTTTTCATGCGTTGGTGGAGTGAGACCAAGCTTGCAAAGGACTTCTGGATAGAAACGGCTTCTTCTTTCATACGAATACACGTCATTCCCCGGAAAGCACTGTTCTCCCCCGATGCATGGCACACAAGTCAGAGCAACGTTCGAGATAAACTCCTCCACAACGTCGGGTCGTTCCGAAGCACCACTGCTATAGCATGTCAGTCCTTGCAACTCCTTCCGAGTCGACATGACGCATGGCAGAGTTCACCCGAGTCAGCCCATTCAGCTCTTTGGGTCGGTAGGACTGTGTTCCCTCGTACCCCTTTTCAGAGCAGCAGTTCGGAACATGTCGTCGCAGAAGGCCAAGACGCTCTGGAACATGAGCCGGAGCGAGTTGGTAGAAGAAGCTCATCGGCTGGAAGTGCCGATACACACTACATGGGGCAAGGAAGAGATACGTCAGCTGGTGTCAGAGAAGAGAAAGGAACTACATGGTCCATCCAGCGTCCCGAGAGGTCTCTCTTCAATGACGATGCCCGAGCTAGTCAAGAAGATGGACGAGCTGCAGATCCCGCTTCCACCGAAGCCCACCCGAGGACTCCTTCAGAGGATCATACGAGACTCGACAAGAGATCTGTCGGAACAGATCGTGACGTTCGGGAGGTACAAGAACTTGCTCTTCAGAGAACTCCCACATTCGTATCTTCGCTGGAGTCTTCAGGAGACAGCAGCGCAGGGATCGGGGGCGTCCCACGAGTTGAGGCAGCTAGCCAACTTTGCCCAGAAGGTCCTCAATCCTCAGAAGGAGACGTACCACGACCCAGAGATGAGTGCTGCAATCCCTTACCAACCGGATCCAGAGGAGACGAGTTCGACCTCAACGAAGTGGTCTTTGGTGACGGGGACTTCGGAGGCCATGGCAAGCGGGTACAATCAGGGCAAGAACCATGTCCCGACAGCGAAGCAGATGGGAGCCAAGCGCGGCATCGAATCCGAGGAGAGCAAGATGGCCCAGGACACTCCCCCGGAGGTACGAGAGGAACTCGAGGCACTAACCACCAGGATCGCCCTACTCAAGGAGAAGCATGGAATGTGATTCTCTCGTGTGATGTTGACCTCGACAACGACGCTAGTGCCGAAGGGGTCCTAGATGTGTGCGGTATGGAGGCCAATGCTACCGGGGCCCTTGAAACCTTCTATGAGTGTCGAGAGTCCAGTGCCGAAGAGCTACCTCTTGAAGTCGTTGCACAAGACCTTTTGCGCACCAAGGATTACAGCTTCGAGAGTTGTGAAAAACTGGCCCGCCGAGTGTGTGAACATGCTAGGAACAGTAGACGAAGGCAAGCTCATGGGGAACAGGGGAGCTCGATTGCTTTTGGGGCCTATAGTCATGGTAACTTCCACGGCATCATTAAGAAGACCTTCGACCATGTCCATGTTGTGCGCTACATGAATGCTTTCTTGCGGGCACATGGGGCCAAGGGTACCTGGAGTTCCCTCCAGATCAATGTGAACTGTCGTCCTCTTGTACATCGTGATCAGCACAACCATAGCGACACCCTTGCAAGCACCATCTCCTTCGGAAATTTCCGCGGCGGTCGTCTGTGGATAGAAACGGATCCTGAAGCCCAGGTGCCAGAGATCGGTGTCCCCCACATTATGTCAGATGGCGAAGGGCGTGCTCTTTCAGGACACCTTGTCGACACACGTGCGCTCGTGAAGTTCGATGGTCGTCGTAAACATGGCGTAGAAGAGTGGGAAGGGGATCGTATCAGCATTACTGCTTACACAACACGTGGGGTGTCGCAACTGGCACGACAAGAACGGGACATGCTGAGAAGTTTTGGTTTCCCCGTTGGGCAGGATACCCCCACGAAGATCACCGTTGAGGACAAATCCTGGAAAAACGAACACGCCCGGCGACCCAAGAAGAGCATCAGAAGACAGATCATGCGAGGGGCTAGCCGAGCAAGTGCACTGTTGACTTTAAGTATGACGGCAGCTTCGAGTTACGTCGCCGAGGTAATGCTTCCGAGTTCATCCCCAGACAGACCATCAATCCTGGAAATTGGAGATTTCGCTGCTACCTACACCCTTGCAGGAAACGGCAGCTCAGTCATAGAACCGGTCTCGTGGGAGGATTTTGTCAACGATTCAGATTGTCAGAGAGTTCTCGAAACCATACATGCCCTACACCCATGTGTTGTCTGGATTCGAGGTCACGACGAGATCACCGATGCCAAGTCCAACGAAATCGCATCCCAGGTCTTCTCCGCTGCGTTGAATCAGATCCTCTTGGGGGGTATATTCGTTCTCAGCGGTAACAAAGAACACATGCTGTGGAGAGACCATGCCTTCAACAGCTTGCTTAACATGTATGAGACCCAGTTAGATGTCGACGCTCAAGGCTTTCAAGTGCTTCGTGTTGCGCAACCTGGAGTTCTGCAGCAAGGGCCTCATTCGGTATATGTCGGAGAGATCGAACAGCAGGATCCCGAAGGCGAACAACCCCAAGCTGTACCTCCTGAAAGACTAGATGCCGCAAGGACTAGTAACATCAAGTTTGACGCTCAGGTCCCCAAGCCCGTTCAGGCTTCCCTTGGTCGACTTCATCAGAACCTCGGCCACCCAAGCAACCATGACCTAGCGAGACATTTGAGACTTGCTGGAGCTGAAGAACATGTCATACAAGCATGCAAACATCTGCGTTGTCAGGTTTGTGATCGTGCTAAGCAATCAGCTTCAGCGAGGCCTGCGTGTTTGCCATCTTTGTTGGATTTCAACCAGCTCGTGAGCGTCGATGTTTTCACAGTTTTCGATGCAGCCCAGGTGAAACATTCGTTGCTGTCCGTCATAGACCATGCTACAACGTTCCATCTTGTCGGAGAGCTTGAAGGGCATTCTGCCGAAGCCTTTGAGCGGAAGTTCACTCAGATGTGGGGATCTGTTTTTGGGGCACCAGGAACAATTGCTGCAGTCTACAGGCCGGGCTGGCGAACTATGCTGAATTCCATGGATGCCGGCTTCGCCCCGCTGCAGGCCAGGCCCATTGGCAGCAAGGACTCATAGAGCGTCATGGGCTCTGGTATCAGGCCATGCTCAGAAAAGTCATAGATGAGAAGTCCATCGACGCTAGCGACCTTTACTATGCCTTGCAAGCAGTGAACTCAGCTAAGAACGAGCTGCGCCGGAGACATGGTTTCTCACCAACCCAAGCTGTGTTCGGAAAAGATCCCAAAATCCCAGGAGAACTGTGCGCTGGCGATGACGAAGAACGATATCTGGAAATACTTTCACATGATCGCCAACGACAACGGGAGATGCATATTCGTGCCTCGGCCAGGATCGCCTTTTACAGAACACAACTTGATTCGAAGCTTCGTCGTGCACTTATCCAGCGGGCTCGAGTTAAGCGTGGAGGGTACTGCGTCGGGGAGTTGGTGTGCTTTTTCAGAGTTGACAAAGGAGGGACAAAGTCCAACTTCAAACGAGGTAAGTGGCGGGGGCCCGGAACGATCATTGGACATGAAGGTGGTAACTGGTGGGTTTCTTTTGGTGGGCGGTGTCATCTTGTTGCTGAAGAACATCTCCGTCCTAGCACTTCTGAAGAGCTTGGAGAAATCCTAACCACCAGGATTGCCCGCGATGATCTTGAACGACTTCTTAACCTAGATCCCGATGACCCCGCTACGTATGAAGATGAAGATCATGCTGACGACATTGACGCAGACGAAGGACAAGAACAACTTGAGGGTGATGAAATGGATTTTCAGTTCGATCTCGAACCCGAGGATTTGAAAGATGAACTCACTGCAGAAGATAGGCCTACCAGCGAGCGACGAGGACTCGAAGCTCCTGTACCTCCTCCTGTCCCCAAGAGAGTTAGGAAGAAAGGGCCTGGAGTCCAGTCGGTTCACATGTTAAAACAATGCCGTACAGCCAGGTCCCTCGAAAAACAGTACGAGAAGGAGATCCCCTGGGCAGTAATCCCACCAGAACAACATAGCGCCTTCCGACAAGCAGAGGAGAAACAGTACGACGAACACATCAAGTATCAGGCCCTGGAGCCTTTGTCGCTCGAAGAAAGTGCTCGTGTTCGTGAGTGTGTGGACAAAAGTCGTATCCTCTCTTCAAGGTTTGCCTACAAAGACAAGAACTGGTCCCGGCGGAAGCTTGATTCTAGTCTTCCTTGGAAACCGAAGGCGCGATCCAGATATCGGTCTCCTAGACACCGACGCGCCTACCATCAACAGACTATCGGTGCTCACCATCTTGCAGCTTGTAGCAAGTCGGAGGCAATCTCATGGGTGGGAGGCATCAGCAGGTGACATTACTGCAGCTTTTCTCAACGGAGATGCTCTGGAAAGGGTCTTGTATCTCAGACAGCCCCGTTCAGGTCTTGCTTCTCTACATCCAGACCAACTGCTACGAATCACCAAAGGTATCTTTGGCCTTCCTGACAGTCCTCGCAAATGGTGGAGGCGCTTCCGAAAGGACATGTTAGCAGTGCGGCTAAGTGTAGAGGGCGTTGAGTACAAGTTTGTGCAGAATGCGCTTGACCCTTGCCTTTTTCAGCTTGTTCCATCCGATAATGAAGCTAGCGAACCGGCAGCGTATGCCGGAGTACATGTCGATGACATCCTGGTTGCTGGCGACAAGAAGATGTCCGAAGCTATTCGCAATGCCCTCTCGAGCATCTTCCCAGTCGACGACTGGGAGATCAACAGCTTCGACTACATTGGAAGCCACATCGAGGTGAATGACTCAGGTGTCTTCATCAGTCAAGAGGCGTATGCTGGAGGGCGACTGTTCCAAATCGACATCGGCAAGGGGCAGGAAGATGAAGAGCCTGCTTCTGAAGAACAACGAATCGACAACCAGTCTCTCATCGGCGCCCTTTCCTGGCTTGGATCCCAGAGTCGTCCTGATATTCAATGCTCAGTTTCGCTTGCACAACAACTCCAAAAGAACCCAAGCGTTGCTGACCTGAAGTTCACCAACCAGATAGCGCGACGAGCGTGGGATCATCGAGACAAAGGGATTTGGCTACGACCTTTGAAACTTGAGAGCCTAGAGTTTTTAGTGTACCACGACTCGGCATGGGCGAATGCAGAGCTCACGGGTGAGGATGGTTTCCGCCTCGAGTACGAGGACCATGTCAGCGGCGTCATGAAGAATACACCTTTTGACATCAAAGAAAGAAAGGCCAAACGGGCGAATTCCAAGGTCGCCAGCCAGTTCGGAATCCTCATCTTCTTGACCGATGGAGAGCAGTACTCAGCTGGAGGAGGCATAGGAAGCATCCTTGACTGGAAGAGTTCGGCAAACCCTAGGGTGTGTCGCTCAACGTTCGGGGCTGAAACCACAGGCTGTTCCGAGGCCATCGAGATGGGGCAGTATGTGAGATCCTTTGTGCAAACAGTGCTGCGCGGCCGCCTCCAACGTGTACAGGACTTGAGCGGCAGTCAGCTGAAGTGCATCACGGATTGCAAATCACTATTCGACCATTTGCATCGAGAAGGCATCCCAAGGATCCCTTCAGACAAACGTCTAGCCATAGATCTCGCTGCGTTGAGGCAATATCTGTGTGAAGAGCAAGCCAATGGCAAACCTCCACTCTTTTGGGTCCCCACCGAGTTCCAACTTGCTGATATCCTTACCAAACCTAAGTGTGCTGATTCATGGTGGGCGACCGTGTGGGGAGCAGTGAGACTTCCATTTATTTCCAAGGATGCGACGAAGCATCGTTGAAGGGGGGAAGAGAATTTTTAAGCAGTGATAAACCCAACTTTCTGCAAGGCGTCGACGAGATCCGCCCGCAGGCTTTTGGTCAGAGGAAAACGTGCGCGAGGTCGTGCACAGCAGGCGGGGGCCCCGAGGGTCTTCTTTCGGTTGGGGTCCGGTTTCGTTCTCTTTGTTTTGTCATTTAGGGTTTAGGGTTTAGGGTTTAGGGTTTAGGGTTTAGGGTTTAGGGTTTAGGGTTTAGGGTTTAGGGTTTAGGGTTTAGGGTTTTTTAGGCCCCCCCCCCCCCCCCAGTAACGGGTTTAGTAGGGTTTTGGGTTTAGGGTTTCGGGTTCAGGGTTTACGGTTCCGGAGACAATCGTAGTACCCCCCCCCCCCACCCACCAAGGGGAAAGTTTAGCTGCTTGATCATTCTTTGTCCTCAGGATTTAGGGCACAGGGGTTCTCAGAAAGAGGATTGATAAAGATGTTCCGACTACGCTCTGGACTTGGATCGGATCCTGCTTTCGCAGCTTAACAACAGTTGGGAAGAAGTGAAGAGTGTTGAGTGTGGTGTTCGGCCCTCGTCTACCGCACACAGAGGAAGACAAGTACGGTCGGAATGGTCATGCGTTCTATACGCATCTATAAACCCTGAAACTAATGCCTGTACTCAGTCTTGCTCGCGACCCATCTCACATATTCTGGCACATCCCTACGTTGCCAGCAATAGAACCACTTTGGCTTCCTGGCCCCTCTCATTTGCCTAGCTTCCCGAGAACTTGGACGTCTTTCTCGAGGCTCCGAGGCTTCGGCTGGCTGCCGCTGCTTCCTTAGGGGATCACTGCGTCACTGCGTGCCACCGGAGCGCTTCTGTCACATCCTGGGTTTGTTCACACCTGAGGTCCTGTCAAAAAGCTGGCTCTCATGTTAAGCCCTTCGCCCTCCCCGACCCAGTTTGCATGGGCAAGAAGCTCGAAACTTGAGTACCGAGTCGGAAATCTGGAAGCCTACAGTACCTCTTGAAACTGGTATAAAACCCAACCTTCAACATGCTACGCGCGCAACAAAAGGTCGAAGCCCCGCAAACCCTGGACCACAGTTCAGAGGGTTACCATGTGTCAGAACAGGGCCTTTGAAGGTGCCCAGGGGGTAGGATCCAGAGATGACAAGAGGGCCATGTAGGTGGTAAACATGTATGCTTGCACTGGACGCTTGTCAGTGTCAGCTGAAGTGGGATGCCCTTGCATCACAGTAACAATGGAGCCACATTGTGCTCTGAAATCTGGAACAGTTCTTTAAGTCCGGTCCCCCCCCCTTCACCCGCAGTGCAACGACTAAACTCACCTTCACCCCACATCCGACTCGGAACTATCGACGTCCAGTAAGTTCCAGACCGTGCCGGCGGCGGAGCCTCACTGTCCAACTCCCCACATGCCAACAAAAGATGGGGCTTGGCTTGGGTGTTTTAGGCAATGCTCCCTTCATCCTGAAGCCTGGAACTAGGGTTTAGGGTTTAGGGTTTAGGTTTAGGGTTTAGGGTTTAGGGTTTAGGGTTTAGGGTTTAAAGGTAAAGGGTTTAGGGTTTAGGGTTTAGGGTTGAGGGCTTAAGGTTTAGGGTTTAAGGTTTAGGGTTCAGGGTTTAGGGTTTAGGGTTTAGGGTTTAGGGTTTTAGGGTTTTAGGGTTTTAGGGTTTAGGGACAAATGACAATAGTAGATTTAGTACACTATAGATCAGTATAGTACTCTAATCCAACAAGGCAAAAGCTCCAGACTCACGGGCAACGGAAGGTCCCTCGATTTCACTTGGACATATGACCGTGTCTGTTCAGGCCTTCCCTAGTCAAGACTGCTGACGGATCTTCAGTCCCGGGCTATTAAATTACTCTCAGAACTTTCAGGTCGGGTATCTCCACCAGGGTAGCTTCCTAAATTAGGGTTCCATTTGGGCCCCCATTGTCAGGTGGCACCCTTTAAAGGGGATCCCAAAAAGGGACCCTAATTTAGAGAACTACCCGAGAGGGCTCTTGATGTTGGCGGCGGGTTTGTCCGGAATGTTGGGCTCGGTACGGCAACGTTCAGCATGTTCGAACTGGGAGGAGAGGGGACACACGGGAGGGGGACGGAAGGCGGGGAGGGGGGGGGGGGGGATGGGGGGATGCTTCTGAAAGTGCATCAGAATGCAAGGCATAGCCTGGTATAAATAAAAACTTCAGGCGTTCTTGTGGAACGTGCCTTGCGGGATCGGGTTGTCAGTATGCCAGTTGTTGCTGGAGGCAGCCGTTTCCAAAGCACTTTAAGCTTTGCACCCCGAGCTCCTCAACCCCTGGACCCTAAACCCCAAACCCTGATTAAACCCTTGCCCTTAAGCCCTAAACCCGACAACCCTAATAAACCCTAAACCCTAAAACCCTAAAACCGTAAAACCCTAAAACCCAAAACCCCAAAAACCCAAAAACCCTAAAACCCTAAAACCCTAAAACCCTAAACCCGACAACCCTAAACCCTAAACCCTAAAACCCTAAAACCCTAAACCCTCTCCTGGCCTGGGTGGGTGACCCCCATGGATCCGCAGACGGCGCGGGTGGCCAGGAGCTCCCTGAATATTTTAAAGAGGTGCTTTTCTTTCTGGCCTTGGGGGCTGGGGGGGGGGGGGGAGTGGGGATGGATTATAGTAGGGGATACAGTGAATTGAGAGAGCTAAGCAGCAGTCTGGGAAATTTAATGGATGGTTGGAGGTTGGGTTCTGGAGCTGTTGAAGTCTGCCGTGAGAATTTGGGGTCCAGGCTTGTAGATGCAGATTTTCTGATCCCTTGTTCTGGGGCGCAGGAAGCTTAAGACTTAAAATCGGAGCCCTGGGGGACTCAAGCTGCCGCGCGCTTGCGAGCAGCAATCCTGAAGCGCGAGTTCGAAAGAGGCCGAACAGAGCCACTGAACTGGCACCTGGTATCGAGATGACAGTAGGACAGTAGGGCTCGAGCTCTGACTCGAACACCCTAAACCCTCAGCTCTGAACCCTAAACCCAGGCCCTGATCAACTTGGGGCGCAAGCTGAAACAAGCTGTGAGGCCTTCGACCACGGTATCCAGATATAAAGTCGGCATTAAAGACTTTCATTTCTTGGCTGCCCTAAACCCTAAACCCTAAACCTTAACCCTAAACCTGAAACCTAAACCCGAAACCCAGCCTCCAGCTGCACCGGCCTCTGGCCAGGTGAGCGAAGGCTGGGATGGTGGTGCTGAAGGCCTTGGCCACAATAGCCCCTGGTTCTTTGGGTTAGGGTTTAGGGCTTAGGGTTTCGGGTTTAGGGTTTGGGGTTTAGGGTTTAGGGTTTAGGATTTAGGGTTTAGGGTTCAGGGTTTAGGGCTTGAGGGGAGTGAGGAGTCCTATATTATACCCTTTAAGGGTCTCTATAGGGTACCTCATTCCCTCATTCCCTCCTAAGAACCGGCCAGAATAGAATGCGCCAGGAAGTGCGGTTTACACGGTTTGTAGATCAAAGGTTGGGATGTTTCCCCATATACGAGCAGTCCTTCATAGGGAGTATAGTACCCCACATTCTAGCCCCTATTAATGAGGACTGCTAGTATAAGGGGGAACATCCCAAATCAAAGGGTTCACAACAGCAGGAAAAAGACATAAACGCAGCGAGACTCATGCCACGCCCATCGTACATCACCCCACTGTCACAAACCATCGCAAGGAAAGAGCCGCAGACATGTTTGGATGCTTGGGTTCCTAAAACCTGTCTAACCCCAGCTCAAAGTCACTCCATCAAACCCTGAGATGGAGAATGAGACTGCACATTGCACAGGGGGCACGCTTTAACTTCTTGCTGTGCGCCTGGTGCCTTGCAACGGCGTTGGGCTGGAAAGAAATGAAGGCTTTAGGAACTTCAGGTTCAAGGTCTCCTGAAATGTCCTGATATCTAAACCTGCGTTTCGGCTGCAAGCTGAAGCTAAAACATTTGTCGCAATGTGTCGATTCGACCCTCTCGGAGCCCGCGCCAATCCGCCGATGGCCACTTGTCCGGTAGGGCAAGTGCCTGGAAGTGTTCAGGTTTGAGGGTCTCGGGTCAGGGTTTAGGGTTTATAAGGGTTAAGGGTTTAGGGTTTGGGGTTTAGGGTTAAGGGTTTAGGGTTTAGGGTTTAGGGTTTAGGGTTTAGGGTTTAGGGTTTAGGGTTTGGGGTTCAGGGTTTAGGGTTTAGGGTTTAGGGTTTAGGGTTTAGGGTTTAGGGTTTAGGGTTCAGGGTTCAGGGTTCAGGGTTTAGGGTTTAGGGTTTAGGGTTTAGGGTTTAGGGTTTAGGGTTTATAAAGGTTTAGGGGCCTTCCTCTTCAGGACTTCCCAAGGATTCCAAAGCTCAGGGAGCCGCGCGCTCAAGATGGCCCGGGCTCACAAGGTTCAACTTTTGAGCCGGTGCTTGGGGTGTGCTGCGTGCTTGGTTTTAGGGGGTTTGGGGCTGTTTAGGGAAAGAATGGCAGCTGGTGCCCTAGCCTGTATAGGACAAGAAGAAGCTTTTGGCAATTTAGCAAAGCCGCCAGCAGATCCAGTAAGGCTTTAGAGAGTCTATTGGGGTGAGGCGCAGGGTACACCCCTCAGCGCCCACGGTGCTTGGCATGCAACAACCATGCGGGAAAATCCCAGTGATCGGGCTCAGGTGGTTTCCAATCAGCATGACTAAGCTCTCGACGAACAAGATCACGCGGATCATGTGTACAGGGCCTCTGAAACCCTTTCAAACTGCAATCCACGTTTAAGCCCGACGGCGCCCTAAAAACCCTCAAAAAAGGCCTGGGCTTTGTTGGCTGGCGAGTCCGAGGTCTCACCTCGGGGGAGTTTTCGTCGGAGGGGGGGGGGGGGGGGGGGAGATTCGCCTTTTCTTTTGAGGAGACGCTATAAGCCTCTAAGCATTGTAAGGCTTGAGAGAGCTGTTGCTTGTTCACCTCAGATATTTCAGGATTCCACAGGCTTGGGTTTGGGTTTGGGTTTGGGTTTGGGTTTGGGTTCGGGCTTGGGTTTCATGGGACCTTTCTCCAACCCCGCCTCTGTCCTTGGTCCTCCCCGGTTAAATGATGAGAGGACATCTGCCACGGCAACTTCCAACACATGCATCTTCAAGTCGCTGCATGCGTTGACACTCCGGCGCCCGCGGTTCTTCTTTGGGTTTTTTCAGAGCTAAGTACGACGGCATACACCAAAACACTGGCAGTTGTACTGAGCGGACTACGTTGAAGTCTGGTTGAGTTGGAGGCGTGGACAGATCAGGGGAATACCTTGCAAAATTCTTGTGGTGGAGTTGCTTGCGGAGGTCGCTGTCCAACCCAAGGCCCCCATGTTGCGTGCGGCCACTGTCCGAGACTGAATTGCATCCAACCCTAAACCAAAAACCCCAAACCCCAAACCCTAAACCCTATACCCTCAACGTGCAACCTTCAGCTGTGAAGGCGGCTTGACCCAGCGGAGTCGACCAAGTCTGGCCAGCAAGCAGCTCTGCGTTCGGGCTTAGGGTGGAAGCTTACAAAATTGAACCGGGTTTAGGGTTTAGGGTTTAGGGTTTAGGGTATAGGATATAGGGTTTAGGGTGCTCCTGTGTGCATCCCGAAGATCGATGAGTGCGGAACGAAGCTTTGTTCGAAACATATATGGTGTAGGAGCTGCAAGGAGTTAAGCTGGTGAAGCCGTTTACAGTAAGCTAGCTCCAAACCCAGGGGCTTCAGAAAGGATGCGAGGTGTTGCCGGCGTTGCTGTTTCGGAGAGATTCATGGTTGTTCGTGTCCCACCATAAAGGAGCCCTCTCCCTAAACGGAACCCTGCGCAGCACCCTAAACTCCCAACGGCCCATAAGACGCAAGCGCCCAAAACCTGACCCTATCAGCCCGCACACCCCTAAGCTAGTAGTGTAGTAACGATGGAGCAAGCGCGATGGCGTCACTGCTGTACTTTCCTCCAGCGCCGGTGGTGAAGCCCACGTCCTCCCCTCGCAACGTCTCGCAACGTGGCTTACGAGGTCTACGGTTTAAGAATTGTCTCTAGAGTCTATAGGTTCACAGGCTCAGGCCAAAGGCTCTTTGTTTCTGTGCTCAGATATGCTCAGGGTGGGCTCTGGATCAAGACGACAGGGCTAAGCAGCTACGCAATGCTACGCAGGTTCCTTAACGTCCCTCTCCAAGCTCAGGGAACCCTTCAAAACATGGCGGGGGATCATTGCGCATACGAGGCTAGGGCTAGAAAGCAAGACCCGTCGACCCTTTGTCGGCACGCGCCAGCTGTCGTCCCTCTGCTGTGTTGCTTGCATAGTCTGAGCTTTGCGGGTCATGGCCCCATACCCGAATTGTCTCGCCCGAAAGAACTTCTGGATCAGAAGGGAAGTAGTCTATGACAAGATACGTCTACTTGCGGACAACCCACTAGACATCCCAACTGGAGCAGTTGGCATTGTCCTGCCTCGCCCCATGAACATGCAAGAAAGAGAGCGAGAGAGAGAGAGAGAGAGAGAGAGAGAAAAAAAAAAGAGAGAGAGAGAGAGAACAAAAAAGAGAGAGAGAGGGAGCTAGTTCCATTCCTGAGGCTCCCACCTTCAACATCAAACCTCAACTGCTTTGGGCTCGGGTGTTGAGGTTTGGAGCGTGAGGCCACTCAATGGCGCGGCTTAGAGAACATGCAAAAACACTCTCGAAGGGATCCATTTAAATTCGGACTTTCGGTCTGCTGGACCGAAACACCCTGTGGGCATCCCACATAGCAAAACTTGGCCGGTCTGTCTCGGACAGGAAGCACGAGACTATTTCTGAGTCAGCATTTGAAAAGCTGCCGAGGGAGTGCATGCAGTGTCATCCACTCCGTCGACACCTAAGCCCTACAACCCCAAACCCCGAAACAACGAAGCCCCAAACCCTAAAACCCCAAACCCTAAACCCCAAAAAGCCCACCACCACTCCACGGGGGTGGGGGGGGGGGCATGGAAACTGGTTGAGGTTGCCTAAACTCAGGCCCAAGGCTGTTGCATAGTCACTCCACCAAGTTGTGTGAAAGTTGTTTGGCCAAGAATCGTGTGCTCTTTCCCAATAGCTGAAAAGGCAACACATACAAACCCCCCTTTGGCTTGGTGAGAAGAAAGCGTGATTGCCGTTGGCACGTTGACACGTCCGCAGGGGCAGGCTGCTCCCAAGAACCCGCCCCAAAAGTCAAGGCCATCAGCCCAAGCCGTTCCAGACGCCAAGCTTCCAAGTCCGAAATGTTGGGTGTAGACCACCCTAACCCTAAACCCTAAACCCTAAAACCACAACGACTCCACAAGCCCCACAAGACCAGCAAGTACGTTTTCGCGAAGCTGGGATTCCAGCGGTCGGGTTCTGCGCGGACTCTTTGAGCTCAAGGCGCCTCAAAGCTGAGGCTTCCTTGAGAAAAAGTTTCAAATAAAATCCAGAGGTTTAGGGTTTAAGGTTTACGGCTTAGGGTTTAGGGTTTAAGGTTTAGGGTTTAGGGTTTAGGGTTTAGGGTTTAAGGTTTAGGGTTTAGGGTTTAGGGTTTGACTAGAGAAAACTGAAACCCAAGAACCTGCCTCCCTATCTGCCCTCAAGCCTGGCCTCCAGAGCCTGGTCTGAATCTCTCCTGCACGCGACCCGCCGAACAGTTCAGTCCCTCAAACCCTTGAGGGTTCCCTAAACCCTAAACCCTAAGCCCTAAACCCCAAGCCCTAAACCCTAAGCCCTAAACCCTAAGCCCTAAACCCTTGAGGGTTGTTCGTGGTTGCGCGAACATGGCTTACAGCTTACAGGCGAGTTTGGTGCCTGTAGCCTCGGCACCCTAAGCCTTAAACCCTAAGCCCTAAGCCCTAAACCCTCAACCCACAGTCATGACCTCAAGACACCAGCGCCCAATCTATAGGATCCAGCAGTGCCAAACCCCTGATTCCTAAACCCTGATTCCTAAACCCTAAACCCTAAACCCTAAACCCCAAACCCTAAATCGCCTCCTTGGCTCCAGGGATCTCCTCCTGGAGGTTTCGGGTTTAGGATTGAGGGTGGTGGACTCCTTCTCAAGTAGACAATCATTTCGTTTTCCTCGAGCCTAAGACTAATTCGAGCTTCATGGCACAAGCAGGGTCGGGAAGAGTCGGGCAACTGTTTCAGGCCTTCACACGTGACCGTCCCGCAACAGCCTCACAGACCCTAAAACTCAGAACCCGGAAAAGAATATATAGGCTGAAACAAGATAAAGCCGCGGCAAACGACAGGGCAGACAGAGAAATTCGTTTATTCGTTTCTTCGTGCTTGCAGGACTGAGAGCTTCGCTTTCGGGGGGCAACCTCTGCACTTCCCCGGCAGCCAACCTCCCTAACAAAGTCCTCTTCAGGCATCCCAATACCCTAAACCCTAAACCCTAAACCCTAAACCCTAAACCCTAAACTCTAAACCCTAAACCCTAAACCCTAAACCCTAAACCCTAAACCCTAAACCCTAAACCCTAAACCCTAAACCCTAAACCCTAAACCCTAAACCCTAAACCCATTCTAAGCCTTCTAAGCCCCGAAACCGCTCCTCCGAAGCTCTGGGCCCGCTCTTTTCTTGGCTCCAGCTCGGCCTCCCAGAGTCGCCCCGAAGAGGTTTAGGGTTTAGGGTTTAGGGTTTAGGGTCTAGGGTTTAGGGTTTAGGGTTTAGGGTAAGTGCCCTTCGGGCTTCTGAATACAGCGGCTATTGTCTTCACTTCACATCATCTTTTGCTGGTGTGTGTAGGCGTGGCGGCTGGCACGAGTGTGGGTGGTCTGTGTCCGCGTCTGCATCCGTGTCTGCGTCTGCGTCTGCGTCTGCGTCTGACTTTGCCGCTGTGCCTTTCCTGCACGCTTCGAGAAGGAAGAGTCGCCGTGATGACTCAGGTAGCAGGCAGGAGCCCGGGGCAACGCGCCCAATCTGTGCCCAGAAGCCGAGCTGAGGACGGGAACACACCCGTCATAAAACAATCCTGAGGAACCCTTTCTCACAGCTTTTTCCCAGGACTAGAGCCCAACGCCCTAAGCCCAGGCCTTCTTAGTCGCCATGTCTTTTGAGACATGCTAGAATAACTATCTTTTGCCGGGACGACCTTGTCATGAGATGCATCACTGCAACGCAACAGTCAGATTGTAGCCGTTACCTCCCTTCCAAGTTTGACAGGAAAAGATCTCGAGAGCTTTTCCTTCGTTTTTGTCTCAAACTGTTAGATCTAAAAGTATGAACATGTGTCAAGTAGGATCATCGCACCACGCAGGCACAAGCAACACTCATCCTACAAACGGTAAGCATGTGTTCACCCCATGCCAGTTCAGTTTAAGCTTTGCCAAAACATATAGTCTTGCGAGTCCACCATGGCTTTGTCTTGGTGATCAGAAAGTGCATCAAAGACCCCGAAACCCTAAACCCTAAACCCTAAACCCTAAACCCTAAACCCTAAACCCTAAACCCTAAACCCTAAACCCTAACCCTTGAGTCGAGGCTGACCAAGGCTGTGGCTCGCTGTCTTGGCGGGTCGCGTCGGTCGAAGGACTCCTGACATGTTCCATGGAACGTATGACAATACTACTAAGACTACGAATAACAATAATAACTCCTACGAATAATGCGACTAATAGTAGTAGTAGTAGTAGTAGTAGTAGTAGTAGTAGTAGTAGTAGTAGTAGTAGTAGTAGTAGTAGTAGTAGTAGTAGTAGTAGTAGTAGTAGTAGTAGTAGTAGTAGTAGTAGTAGTAGTAGTAGTAGTAGTAGTAGTAGTAGTAGTAGTAGTAGTAGTAGTAGTAGTAGTAGTAGTAGTAGTGATATTAATGCTAACAGTAATAATAATAATAATCATAACAATAAGAAGAAGAATTTAAAAAATTAAAATAATGTGAAATTGTTCTGACTTTTAGACAGTTGAGTATTTCGAGAATGCCCTAAGTTGGAGAAGATCTGAAAAGCCTAGGACTCTTGCGGCCTCAAAACACTGAAGCCTGGCCCAGAATCTTCTGGGCCAGATTCCTGTCGTGATGGGCTGAAACTGGATACAGCACTTGCAAACGAACCCAACGTGGGGTGTAGTGTGTGCATCGCAGACGAATGAAAGCCAAGTGCTATGTCACATGGTAATAGTGGTAATAATAATAATTATTATTATTATTATGATTATGACTATTATTATTATTATCATAATAATAATAGTAATACTGAGTTCAGGAGGTCGGGCTTGGAGGTGGGTTTGAAGGGGGAGTTCGAGGCCCGGAAAAGTTTGAGAGGGCCGGAAAGGGGTTCAAGGGTGTCTCAGAAAAGCTGGGAGGAGCACAAGGGAACCCCTGCGACATGGGATTGCGGCTTCCAAGCAGTTCGGGCGGGTCTCGCAGGGGAGGGGACGTAGCCGGATCGGATTTGAAGCGTTTTTTCGGGTCTAGTACTCCTTGCCTGGTCGCGAGCCGACAAGCCGAAACGCGTCCACCACCTATTAACGCCGATGCCGGAAGCCCACCCCAAAACAAAATCAAGCTGACCCTGTCTGGCTCTCAAAACCGAAGCAAAACACAGGTCAACCACCCTAAACCCTAAACCCTAAACCCTAAACCCCAAACCCTAAACCCTAAACCTTACACCCTAAACTAAACGATCACATCAAACCCGACTCAGGCTCCTGGTGGGTCAGCTGCGGCCTGTGCGACTCTTTCTGCCGCCTTCGATGCGATGTCTCGCTTGGCTTCGGACCCTGAACCCAAATGGGGTTTTCCAAAAATAGGGTTTAGGGTTTAGGGTTTAGGATTTAGGGTTTAGGGTTTAGGGTTTAGGGTTTAGGGTTTAGGGTTTAGGGTTTAGGGTTTAGGGTTTAGGGTTTAGGGTTTAGGGTTTAGGGGTACCCTTTTTGGGGGTCCCCTGAAGGGGATTCGATTCTATTTGGGGTATAAAAGGGGTACCCCTACTTTGGGAAATCCCCAAATGACTGGACGAAAGGACTTCTGCACCTTGTCAGCAGGAAACTTTGAGCAGCTAACAAACAAAAACAATCCTTGAAGCCTAATTCGCCCGTGCCAGCACCAGGCGTGAAACTGTAGGCCCAAATATGGAGACTAAATTTCCCTCGGCCACTCTCCGAGCGCAGCACTTCACGTCCTCCACCCTCCGCCGCATCTCTTCATACCTTGGCGTCACTTGCCAAGGATCTCAAGTAGAGTTGAAATTAAAGGCTAGTCGCTGTGGTCGTTGCTGCTGTTGCTGCTGCCGGGTCTTCCCCCTCCTCCTGGTCTCCTCGTCCCTCCTCACCCGTTGGCGGAGACTGCCTCTGCAGAATCCTATCTAAGCAGCTCTGTTCCGGAACCTGTTCCTGCAGAAGCATAGGCCAGGAATCTCACACGTCCTTGCACTTCTGGGATTCTGGCTCCCGGTCTGCTTGCAGTTGCTCGGGCGATGGGCGCACCGGCCTGTCTTTGTGTGACCGAACTGCCTGCCCTGAAGCAACTCATCACTGAAGCCAAGATGTTTTAGAGCATAAGCCCCTGTGTGTCAGACGCCCCGCATGCTTCAACCACAAGAACTCCCAGATATCATCGGGTAGAGCCTAAGCTAATTCAGGGCTCCGGGATGTGCTCCCGGCGTTCACGTTCAGGGAGCCGCTGCAGCCGATGATCCTGTCTAAAACTGTTTCGACCACGAAGCCGGGGCCGCACATATGCAGTGGGATCACAAGTCAAGGGGGACGGGCAACAAAAGAGATCGTTGATGCAACCAGAATCCAAAGAGGTAGTCGAAGTAAACCTCGATTGAAGTTCGTCACAAAGAAGATGTATGTCAAGAGGTTTAAATGAGGCAAAATTGAGCACGAAGACCCTCGCAAGGGATTGGACAAGTCCATCCTTTGTAGCATTGGGCAAGGCAGTTCTGCCAAAAAGAGTACCCATACAAAGCTGAATCGATCAACACTCATAACAGACGAAGGATCTCGCTTCTCCCAACACGTAGCGCCTGCTCACGGCTGCGGGCGCGCTGACGTAGCCCTCCGAACAGAGGCTTCATCAAGATAGACCAAGATAGACTGCTTTAAAACCCTGTGCAAATTACATATGAATAGGTTCCCTTATGAGGCAAAAGGGGAAAGTAATAAGTTATCCCAAAGCACATCCCAGTAGACTAAGATGGACCGAGAGAATCAGTAGATCGTACAGTTATGGAGTTCTGTGGTCTTCGAATCATAAAGAGCCCTGGACTTTCTCATCCTGTCGCCATCGCGCCAAGGGTTTCCAGAATGCAGCTTGCATGCGAACAGTTGAGGCTTCTAGAATTTGCCTGTGGCTCTTGGGAAGGGCCCAGAGCCTCTTTCTGCTCAGGCCAAAGAGACAGCAGACGCGGGACGCTCACAGAGAAAAAGAACACATCGAAAGCTGGGCCATCTCCTGAAGCTCAAATTAGGCCATTATCCTGACTGCCCTACGCCTGAGACATGTGAGGTTTTGGGGGGTGGGGGGGGGTGGGTTGTAGATGCTGTCGTGCACAGTTCCTGCCCAATTGTAAGGCCAGCGTTGTAGGACTGACGCCCTTTTGGGATGCAGTTCACCTGTCCCCGGGTGCAGTATGGAGTGGATTTAGGATTTTGGGCTTGCCGAGCCTGGCTAACCGGAAGAGGCCGCGTGGGCCGCACTGGCACCTGTGAAACGACTGCGTCAGGCATGCAGACCAAGTAGTACCCTAAACCCTAAACCCATTCTGATGCAGGCCCACGGGATTGAGAATGAAGGAACCAGGAAGCCTTTTCACTTCACCACTTGTAACCTGCAGGGTTTTTTGCGTGTGGTTTGCGATCTTGGGCAGGCCGCATTAACATCTTGCTGCATTCAAACGCGAAACCCCTGGATCCGAACCCCTTACTTTCTTGTTGCAAATGTTACAGAAAGTTTGGCCCTTCCGAAACAGGGTTTGCCAACGGCTCCTTGCAATGCCTACTGCACACCGCACCCTAAACCCTAAACCCTAAACCCCTAGCTTCACTGGGAGCGGGGCGACGGACCTCTTGCGGAAGGAGCGGAAGGGCAAGCCATTGATGCGCAGTTCAAAAGGGCCTTGGCACTCGAATTCCAGGGTTTAGGGTTTAGGGTTTAGGGTTTAGGGTTTAGGGTTTAGGGTTTAGGGTTTAGGATTTACGGTTCAGAGTTTGGAGTTTAGGGTTTAGGGTTTAGGGTTTAGGGTTTAGGGTTTAGGGTTTAGGGTTTAGGGTTTAGGGTTTAGGGTTTAGGGTTTAGGGTTTAGGGTTGGCAAGCCTCGAACCTTCGAAGCCGACCCGCCCGTCACAGGGTAGTTCTACACGTGAAGCTGGCCATGCGTACAAGCTTCTAGGGTCCCCCGTATGCCGGAGACCTCAAGCCTCAACCTTTCATATAAACTGATCTCGACGACAACGATCCTCACTATCGGTCCGCCCTGCCATCACACCCCTAAACCCCAAACCCTAAACGAACCCTAATCCCTAAACCCTAAACCCTAAATCCTAAACCCTAAACCCTGGACCCTATACCCTAAACCCTAGGAACATTAAGTGCAGAACGCCAAGAGGACGCATATGTGCCGCTAGAGTTTCGGCCGAGCTGCAGTCGACCTCGGTGGGACGCTGATGCTTTGAACATGCGGTTTAGGGTTCGGGGTTCAGGGTGTTATGGTTTAGGGTTTACGGTTCAGAGTTTGGAGTTTAGGGTTTAGGGTTTAGGGTTTTGGGTTTAGGGCTTAGGGTTTGGTACGTTTCATGGCTTCCGACCGAGCACTGGGCCGAGCTCGCAACTCTGTCCATGACCTTGTCCAGCATGCTGTCGGAGCCTGTTACACTGTTCCAAAATGTTGGGTCTGAGTTGAGGCGTTGAGGGGCTGAGGTGGCTACCTGCAGAGCTTGAGATTTAGACACCGATCTTCAGGTGGGCTCTGTCGGTTTGGGTTCTTTTGCCACTTTGTTTCGAGCTGTCGTCGGTTTGAGGATTCGGAGAGACGTTTTGATCAGGCGTCCCATGCTTACAGGCCCACGTGTGGACTTAAGGGCTTTGCTTGGATAAGGGTTTAGGATTTAGGGTTTGGGGTTTAGGGTTTGGGGTTTGGGCTTTAGGGGGTCAATTCCTCGTGGATTAGGCTTCAAGGTTCGGACATGTTTCCTTTGAGGGCGGGGGGGGGGGGGGGGGAGGGGTCTTTCAGCTAGCAGTGGGCACGCCGTCCGCCAAGATACTCCCGCCATCCCCCACCATAGCATCCACAGTCATATATCTTATCTCCTATCCCCCGAAAGGTTGTTCGGCGTGCCCATGTAGATAGAATTTATGGGATTTGGGTTGGTTCGGGCTTGGGGGGGGCAATAGATTTCAATCATTCCTATCATTTCGGTGTGTGTCGGCGTTTGCATTAATAATTAAACAATATTAAACAAATGTCTGCCATGAATTCTTTTGATTCCTTTTCCTTCTTCTCTAATTGCCTTCTTGCGTTTTCTCATTCACCTCTATATCTTGATGCTTTCTGACCTCTTCCTAAATGGGGGTTTCCAAAACTAAGGGGTACCTTGTTGGGGTCCTGACTATAAGGCAATGCTACTGTTTGGGGGGGTCTATATTGGGGGTCCCCTATTTTCGTAACCCCCTAACCCTAAACCCCAAACCCCAAGCCCTAAACACCCCTTACTCTGTCGTCTCTGAAGTTAATGGTTGTGGCTCGGGCTCGCTTAGAACTCCAGGAAGTTCCTCAAATCATTCATATGGGGGGGTTACCGAAGATAGGGGTTCCTGTAACAAGGACTATGCTATGTTGGGGTATATTCAGGGTACCCCCCCCCAATTGTTGGAAGTACCCATATGCTTGGCTCTATCTGAAGAGGGTCTCTGCCGGCATCGCAAAACAAACGCTCGAAGCACTACGTAAACGCACAAACCCTAAACCCTAAACCCTAAACCCTAAACCCTAAACCCTAAACCCTAAACCCTAAACCCTTTCCAGCCCTAGACGCGACAGCAAAACTTAGCAGGAGCTGGCCTTCCGACTGCACAGGGACGATCGAGAGCAGATGCCCGCCTATTTAAGGGGTTCAGGGTTTAGGATTTAGGGGTTACGGTTCAGAGTTTAGGGTTTAGGGTTTAGGGTTTAGGGTTTAGGGTTTAGGGTTTAGGGTTTAGGGTTTAGGGTTTAGGGTCACAAGCCTAAACCAGGCTCACTTTTTTGGGTCTCCGACACAACAGGGATGAATACGACACCCTGATCATAAGGACCCAAAGAGGACCCTCATCTTAGAGAACTACCCATAGACTACTTCCGCGACTTCTCTGAGATGTCTCGGAAGCCTTCTTTGGCCTTCAAAACTTCAACTCAACGCCTTGGCTGGGTAGGCCTTTAAACTTTCTGAAAGATATTTATATAGAGGGTCCCTTATCAACCCAAATAAGGAAAATGTCCCAAAAACCAACCTCGTTAGGAACTTCGAGAACTCCTTGGAAGTGCTAAAACATCGAGAACTTCTCGAGGTTGCAGGCTTTTTGGAATTTGAGGCACATTTCTGGAGCTTCTGCAAGTCTTCCGGAGATCTCCCTGAAAAAAATCGGAACGTTTCGAACTTGTGGAACACCTGAAGCTGCTGGACGAGGCCATGGCGGAGCGAAGGTGGAAGCTGACAGCAACTTAGCTCCCTAAACCCTAAACCCTAAACCATAAACCCTAAACCGCGGCATCCCGCTTGCAAACCCCAGACTTTCCAGACGTCCTGAATGCACTCAACCCGCATCAACATCATCAACATCATCGTCGTCACTAGCAGAACCTGGCCAGGCCCCCCCAAACTCAAGAACTCGTCTCTTGTTCCAGGAAGCAGACCGATCGGCCAGCTGTACTGGAAGTTCCGCGAGCGCAACACCTGGTCATTGAGCAATTTCGGCCTTCTGAATCTCCACTGAAATCGCACTGGAACTGAAACGCACTTCTCATTGAACGAGATGTCTGTCTTGGGGTTCATGAAACGGGGTGAATACACCTAGGCAGCGTTTGAGGCAACTGTGTGGAGTGTGATTCGTGTGACTTTGCTCCTCAGCCAGGCTGCACAGCCAGGCTGCATTCACAGGTTTTCAGGCTTGTACTAAGTTTGCAGCCTGAAATCTCACTTTGGGGATAGACCCTCCATATACCCTCCTATTGCACATTCCCTCAACCCGAAAGGTGCAAAAGTCCAGAACCCCCCCCCCCCCCCCCCCCCCCCCCAGGTTGTTGCCACTTGCCAGCAGCACTGTCATCTCATGTAACAAACGGCCATCAACGAAGACGCGCTTCTTGCCCGAGGTCCTTGACATAAAGGTCTGGGGTTACGGGGGATGTAGGGTGAATGGTTGCAAGTTGATGAGTCCTTGGGGCTCCCATATTTCAAGTCAAAGGTGTTGGCTTAACCAGGCTCTTCACCCTGTTCCTGAAGGGTGGTGAAAGCCCACCTTGAGATAATCTGCCAGGCCTCCACCGGCTCGTTTTGCATTTTGGACACAGGTGGATGAAGAGTTTAGGGTTTAGGGTTTGGGCCCAAGATTTCAGAATGTCGAGAACTGACCATATGCATACACGAACTCATGGAGTTCACAGGCTGCAGCAGCATACACGCACACTTGTCACCTGTTGCTACAGATTTTGTGTGGCATGAGGATCGATTCACGAAAATAAAGCCAGAGTAATACCAGGTTTCCGATTCTTAAGATGGGGTGTGGATGAGAATCGACAGCTTGAGTAACCAAGTAACGAAGATCCGAGAGATCTCATCCGAACGCGGCGTGTGGGTACAAGAAAGACCCCGTGAACTAACCGAACAAAATCCAAACCTAAAGCCTCATGCTGTTGTGAGCAGAAATGTTCATGAGGATGTAGAATCATGGATCCTTCTCACTTCCTGGACGTGGCAGGTGCGTGCGCAACCTTTAAGGCGTCGGGGGATGAAGGTTCGGCCTATAAGTGCAAATACGACCTGGCACTCTGAGCCTGCTGGGGGCCGAGCTTTGTGTTGGTGAACTCGATCCTCGATTTGGAGAAGGAGGTGCTGTCTCTAGTGACGGAAAGCGACACATGTCATTACTTGAACTTTGCAAGCACCTGCAAGAGATCCCACAGCGGTCCCTGTCCATGTCCCAAACCAGGTAAAAAGCGAGCGCGCAGACCCTACCCGAAGCATTGTGCGGTTAACAAGACCCTAACGCGCTTAGCGGGCCTTAGCGCCTGAACGTTTAGGGTTGCAGGGTGCAAACTCTACCACACCAAAAACCCGCAGAAACTGAAGCGAATGCGCCATGGCGCGTGTGCATCTTGCCGTCGATGGCCAGTTCCCAGGTGTATCGCACCTGGTCTCTTTTAGGTTCAGGGTCCACATTGACATGTGGGATAGTCGAGTGTTGAGGTTCAAGAGCGCTGCGGGTTCAGGATTGAGAAATCTTGAAAGTTCCATTGGAGAGTGGGGTTGTGAGGGTTGTGGATCTGGCCAATCCAAACCAAAATGGAGTGGGCGCACCTTGTCCGATGAAGCAAGCAGACACAATGCCAAATCATTCCGGGAAAGATCGGCCGACAGTAGTGCTACACGGGTACGGGTGATGGCCAATGGCCGAGGGCCCTGGGCGGCGCCCGCAACTGACCCAAATGGTTCGCCAGAACACAGGCTCAGAAGAGCCAGATAGGACTAGCAAACTTGCAGAACCGGGGGTGAAGTCACGGGCCTGCAGGAAATCTCGTGGACCCAAGGTGCGGGCAACCCCTCACGGAAACGACTCGGCTGGAGGTGGAGATGTCTTCATGGCCGCTGCGGTGGGGGGCCATGAAGTTCGAGGCCTCTGGATGCCCAAGCAGAATGAGGATGCAGGAGTGGCACCCATGTCGCACCCGCGCCGATGACTTCTCTGCCCCTGGCACGCGGTTGGCATGGCTGCGAGTTCGATCCTTGGGTGGATGCTGCGAAGCAGCCTGATTTTGGCGACGGCGCGGCAAGCGTGCTCGACCTCTGAATGACCCGGGCTGCCTCATCTACCGGAGGGCTTATTCTGTGGTGCTTCGAAAGGTGCCTCCCTTGGCAAATGCCGGCGGATCTTGAGGCCAAGCTGGGATCAAGCTCCACCTCGAGTCTCGAGTCATCTTGCAGATCATGACATGAATTCTGCAGGCTTTCCGAGGAGAGCATCTAAAGCATCCCCAAGTTTACTGCAGCAGCACGAGAGCAGCAGCGGGGACCAAGGCCGCCGCTGTTGGGATCCGTTTGCCGGACGTTTTCAAAGTGAGATCTGGACCGTTTGGCAGCCAGCAGCCATCGTCTGGACTGTTAGAGGTCTGACAAGTGGGCCTGTGCATGTAAAGAGGAGCAGCCACCCTGGACCGTGTGGACGGATCGGGGGCAGCTTCACGATCAAAACCTCGATGGTCCAAGGATCAGAGCAGGTCGTCTCCAAGCGGGTCGACACGGGCACCGGGCTGCGGACTGAAGGAAGCCATTTGCCCCCCCCCCCCTGCCCCCCTGCCCTGTTGTGGATGGGGGCCACACAGGACACACGCAGGACACACACAGGACACGCACAGGACAGGAGAAGATCCACACACTCCTATATTTCCAAAGCAGGGTCAAAATAGAGTTCGCTAAAGCAGTAGTTGCGAAGCACCTGACCATGCGCACCGCGGCCCCAGCAAGGTCCACAAGGGAGCTTCAGCCATAGAAGATCCAAGCACGACTCTACTTGGGACGTTGTGCTCACAGTGCGCGAACCTCGTACCCTTCGAAGTACCCAGGGCGCGCCAAGCGAGTGGACAGCGGATGGCAACGCGGCAGGCGCTTGGAGAGATAGAAGCAGAAGAGGCAGCTGCTGGATGTGGGCTCTTGTCGGAGAATGAGTTGCATATACTTGCATGCACCTAGCGGGACCTGGCTGACAGAGATCCTGAAACTGCGAGGCCTGAATCTACTCAACCCTAGGACTTATCAAGGGCCGACTTTATTCTAATAAGGCAGTCCTGAGGAGCCTCAAATTGCACGGGGGTATCCTTCAAGCAGCACTTTTGGAGCATTCGGGCGTTGCCAGATTCGGGGAGTGCTGGCAAAACCAACAGTCCCACTACGAGTACTTGAGAGCAGGTGCAATGTCAATGGATGATGTTCCACCCTCTTTGTGTGGGCGCCCCCCGCCCCCCCCCCCCACCCCAAAAAAATGTCGAGGCTGGATTTGCTCCTGTTTAGACGCGCCCGCGGGTTTATGTGACTTTAATAGGGAAGAGTTTAAAAGGGGCAGCGATGCCAGGCAACTGATTTTAAAGGCGCGACGCGTGGAATTTTCTTACGGCGCCCGGTCGATGTGACTTTAAACAAGCACCTGGCCTGCACCCCCAAACAGTCAGGGTGTCCTGAATAACCCAGCCAAGTTGACTTTAATCAGGGGGCCCCTACTAAAAGGGTGGAACATTACTCACCAACATCAACCCCTGACCCCATCTCACTTGGGAAAGCGGGGGCCGAACACAAGATCGCAATACAGGGCTTTGGAGAATCTTGGGGGACCTGTGAGATGCCAAATTAACTATGGATCGAGAAGAAGTCAGACCCTTTAGGCTGTTGGGCTTATGAAGCCGCCTTGGTGTCTGCAAAGGTCTTGCCGGTGGAGTTCTCGTTAAAGCTGACAGCAACCACACCATCCTCAGTAAGAGAGCGCATGTTCGTCTGTTCTGTTCTTGCTTGTATCTGGAAAGCAGTTTACCTTTTTCGAGTCGATCTCCACGGAAACTTCATGAATGGTTTCCGTCAATCCTTCTGCTTCAGGTGTTGTTGCCAACTCGTGTGAAAAGTCTGCAACGGCTCCTACACCACTAGAGCCGAGTGAAGTAGAATGGATATTTGGGGGCAGTCTAAGGGCATAAGGCGTGACATTGGCAATTGCTCAGGCTCCGTTATCCGTTCTTTCCTTTTAAAGCTTTGACTGTGCAAGATAAAGTAAAAGCGCAACGTCCAGTCACCAGGCCACACATTCAGCGAACCCGCAAGTCCTGGCCCCAAACACTCTCAAAGACCCAGGTACTCCGTGCACACAGGAATCCGTGACCTTGAATCATCTTGAATCCCACACCGCTGCCAGGGGCCCCTCCTGTCTTTCCATTCATGCAAAGTTTGTCTCAACCCTCAACCCTAAAACCCTAGACCCCAAACCCTAAACCGTGTCAACACAAAGGCGACACAGTCCAAGCGCATGCACAAACTAGTACATGGAGGCCCTCGAGCCGAAGGTGCTTGGCTGCTTGGCTGTAGCTGCTAAGCACCCCGAGATCTCCCATCGACCCATTGCCACGAACTTCGAACCCTGACTTCCCCCCACCCCTGTTATACTCCTGTTGGGAGGCCCCACGTCACTTCCCAGCTCCATGGTTGTTTACCCTTGCGCCTCAGGAGCACGCGAGAACTTAAAGGTTCAGGCTGAAGCTTGTGATTTCCACTACGGTCGGTCCTTAAAACCGTTGCAATCAAATAGGGTCAGGGTCTTACTCTCTACTTCGGGTCCCACAGTCCGCCTAACAACACTGCAGGTGTCACGCTGTGGCGATCAACCGACTTTCCCTCAGAGAACGCCTACAGAAGATTGGCTTCACTTGCCTGGTACCGAGATTTACTCAGTATCTCAGGACAAAGCACCCTGAATGCTCAACCTCAAGACGGCGTTCAATAGCACGCGCTAGTCACGCTCTGTCATGACGCGCCTCGATCACTTCCCGTTACCCCAAACTCTTACGGCAAGTCACCACGATGGCAGCCATCGCACTAGCGATCTCTACAGCAAGCTGCCTCGTTCTTGTGAGAGCCGGAACGCGGGGCCTGAAACCCTGAGTTCAACAAACTGCCATAGACAAGCCCTGGGGGCACCTACTTAAAATCACCAACACATCCCTGCATAGACGTTACCAGTGTCCCCAACGCGTCCCCTCCCCAAGATCCCGTCACTCCTGAGTCCAGTTCATCCCCGTACACATCTCCGGCTCCCTGGGCAGATTCATCTCTAAAAGACCCCAAAGGCTGATTACAAGATTCAGGCCTTCTGGTCTTGACAAGATCAGAGAGCAGCCTACGATGTCTTACAAGGTAAGAATGTTCTGTGGCTACGCCTACCACCCATCATCACAAGTGCATGAGGAAAGCCCGGGCGCAGTAGCTGCGGCATTTTGCACGTCGTTGGCGTGGCTAAGGCAAGTGACCTACTGTCTGAAGCTCCTAAGGAAAATCCCGTAGCTGCCGACAACTGGAACGTGAGCAGAAGTGAAGATGCACCTGCAGGGATCCACCGACATCTCGCTACAGTAGAAACCTGAGCAGTGCAGGAACCTTCGCTTTCCGGGGCTGTCCTCCGAAGGGCGGTGGTTTCTTCCTTCTCTCTGTGTCACCAGCAAGCCAATACACGGGCATGTGTTACTGGATACCCCGTCGTGCAACCTACAACACGGGAATGCAACAAAAAAATAAGCAACGTAGATCTGCGCAGAGGGCCACAAAATAGGTTGCACGCATCGTCCAGATTCCGAGCTTGCAACAGGGCTCTACGATGCTATACGTTTCGACGCGGCTTCCATCAAAGAACCCTCTTTGAGCCTCCGAGATCTTTGCCTTCATTACTGCCTGGAACCTTTCGTTGAACACAACGTACAGTGACCCGAGGGATCCCGCAACTTATCCCGCAACTGCTGCACTCTCGGTTCTGGAGCAAGGCACCCGAAAGAACAAGGCCCACCTTGAGGTAGTCCCTGCACTGCACGAAAAACAAGCGAAGAAACGGGGCATGGAACAGGTTCCAAGTCCAACTCTTGGCATCTCTTGGGCTACATAGTGAGCTCCCGGCATCTCGGAGCGTCGGCTTTTCGGGGGGCGGGTTGTCGTTCTCCAGCATTTGAGGCAAAAACGAATTCCGCCAAGAAGTCGGTGTCAGAGATCACACTGGCATCCGGCGCTGACGGGGCCTAGCCTGCAGTTCTGGGGACTCCAGTGTGTGGCAAGCCGTCGCCGTGAGCACCGCTTCTGATCGCTTCTGTGTTAACAACATGGCCAGGGCTGGGCACTCAGCACTCGGGCCTCGCGCACCCTGGAATTTGCGAGTGTGGAAAACAAGGACACTCAAGCGAACTTATTAACAAGAACTATCCCGAACTCGGGGCTTCATCAGCTTCCGCGTGGGAGCTGGGAAGCGTGAGCACATGCCGTTGGCCAACAGGTGAGGCTTGGCCTCTGCTGGCACGGAGGGATGCATTAACGAGAAGTTTCGGTACTTGTCAATGAGGGCATCAAGGCCTTGGACTTTCGTGGCCCAGCACACGGTCAGGCACGACTCTGACTCTCCAGAAAATTCCACTCCATCAAGGGCTTGCCAAAGCTCCAAGGCGGCCTCCGGTGAAACGGCGTTCAGAAACACTTCACCGAAGCTGCTGCCGGTCTTGAAATGCATGGGCATGTAGGCGAAGTCCACAATCGAGATCTTCCCGAGCACCTCGGTCGTGGTACAACAGCGCTTTGCAACATGTTACGACACACCAAGGACTGACAAGGAGCCATGTGAGCCAATCCCCTCGTTCCCTGCCCTCACACTTGCGAGTCGGGCACATGTAGCACGTCCATCACCTCGTAGACGTTGCTTGCCGCCCCCCACCCAAAAACGCACATCGTGGTGCAGTCGTTGGTAGCCCTCAGCCGCTCGGAGCAGGGCACGAGGGGGAGAGGGGTTCGGAAGATATGCGTGCTCGTTGTGGGTGCCTGATGCCAATGCACGTGCAAACAACGCAAAGGCTTCAGTGACTCAGGCAGCAATGACCCCGCTCCCGGGGAAGGCTCCGGCGTAGGCGCGCCGGGCTCCGTGTCCTGAGCACGGCACGCTGGCCGATCTCCATTTATCTCCTCAGCACCCTCATACATTTTACATGCAACGTGTCCACTCAAAGGCAGCAGACGTACTGCAATATGCCCCCCAGAACTTCAAAGTGTCAGCACGTTTGCTTGATACACGGCCTTGGGTTTTGCACAGGGAAGGTGCTTTCCCATCTTGGAAAAATCCAGGGCATGTTGTACAAGGTTAACCTATTTAATACCCATAACCCCACAAAACACGCCTTTTTCAATACTCAAGAACCCTTCAAACTTATAAGTCTAGGGTCGAGCCTAAGGTGCTTAGGGCCCTGAATGAAGGGTATCATTTTTTCGGACTCTGCGCTCCCAGTTCTGCGCTTGCGGTGTCGGTGTTGCGCTCTTGAACTGAGGCCCTGCCTCCTCCTCTTCGCTCCAGTCGTCATCCTGCGCAACAGCGCAGGCAATACAAAACAATGGCATCTTGACAAAACGGCCTTGGCATCTTGGCACAAGAACCAAGCCCACACAGGAGGGTGCGAGCATCAGGCAATGGGTGTGTGTGTGTGTGTGTGTGTGTGTGTGTGGGCGTGTGCGTGTGCGTGTGCGTGTGCGTGTGCGCGTGCGCGTGCGTGTGCGCGTGCGCGTGCGCGCACGTGCACGCGAGCGCGCACGCGCGCTTGTGTCCGTGCGTGCGTGCGTGCGTGCGTGGGTGGGTGGGTGGATGGGTGGGTGGGTGTGGG
>CAJNDS010002570.1:305968-357652 GCA_905221605.1 Symbiodinium natans | reverse complement strand
GGCCCCGAATTAAATATTAATATATAAATCGGGGCCTTCATATTTAACTTATTTAATTCCTCCTGCGGGAGGAGGCCCGCCCCCCCCCCCTCCAGGATTTAAATTATTTAAATTATTTAAATTATTTAAATTATTTAAATTATATAAATTATTTAAATTATTTAATTCCCGGGCCCGATTTAAATAATTTCAATAAGAAGGCCACGATTTAAATATGAATATTTAATTCGGGAGCTTCATATTTAAATTATTTAATTCGGGCCCGGGAATTAAATAATTTAAATAATTTAAATAATTTAAATAATTTAAATAATTTAAATAATTTAAATCCTGGAGGGGGGGGGGGCGGGCCTCCTCCCGCAGGAAGAATTAAACAATTTAAATATGAAGGCCCCGAATTAAATATGAATATTTAATTCGGGGCCTTCATATTTAAATTATTTAGTTCCTCCTGCGGGAGGAGGATTTAAATAATTTAAATAATTTAAATTATTTAAATTATTTAAATTATTTAAGTTATTTAAATTATTTAATTCCCGGGCCCGATTTAAATAATTTAAATATGAAGCTCCCGAATTAAATATTCATATTTAAATCGTGGCCTTCATATTTAAATTATTTAAATCGGGCCCGGGAATTAACTAATTTAAATAATTTAAATAATTTAAATGGGCCCGGGAATTAAATAATTTAAATAATTTAAATGATTTAAATAATTTAAATCCGGGAGGGGGGGGGGGCCGGGCCTCCTTTTGCAGGAGGAATTAAATAATTTAAATATGAAGGCCCCGAATTAAATATTCATATTTAAATCGAGGCCTTCATATTTAAATTATTTAATTCCTCCTGGGGGAGGAGGCCCGCCCCCCCCCCCTCCGGATTAAATTATTTAAAATTATTTAAATTATTTAATATTCCGGGCCCGATTTAAATAATTTAAATATGAGGCCACGATTCAAATATGATATTTATTCGGAAAGCTTCTATTTAAATTAATTTAAATCGGCCCGGAAATTAAATAATTTAAATAATTTTATTTAAATATTTAATAATTAACAAAAAAAAATAATTTAATCCGGGAGGGGGGGGGGGGGGGGCCCGGGCCTCCTTTGCAGGAGGAAATTAAATAATTTAAATATGAAGGCCCCGAATTAAATATTCCATATCTGGATTAAATCGAGGCCTCATTTTAAATTATTTACTGCTCCTGGGGAGGAAACCCCCCCCCCCCCCTCCAGGATTTTAAAGTATTTAAATTATTTAACTTATTTAAATTATTTAATTCCCGGGCCCGATTTAAATAATTTAAATATGAAGGCCACGGTTTAAATATGAATATTTAATTCGGGAGCTTCATATTTAAATCATTTAATTCGGGCCCGGGAATTAAATAGTTTAAATAATTTAAATAATTTAAATAATTTAAATAGTTTAAATAATTTAAATAATTTAAATCCGGGAGGGGGGGGGGCCGGGCCTCCTTTTGCAGGAGGAATTAAATAATTTAAATATGAAGGCCCCGAATTAAATATTCATATTTAAATCGAGGCCTTCATATTTAAATTATTTAATTCCTCCTGGGGGAGGAGGCCCGCCCCCCCCCCTCCAGGATTTACATTATTTAAATTATTTAAATTATTTAATTCCCGGGCCCGATTTAAATAATTTAAATATGAAGGCCACGATTTAAATATGAAT
Organism: Symbiodinium natans; assembly: GCA_905221605.1. Lineage (NCBI taxonomy): Eukaryota > Dinophyceae > Suessiales > Symbiodiniaceae > Symbiodinium > Symbiodinium natans. Next base: position 355,954 of record CAJNDS010002570.1, on the reverse strand, counting down.
ATTTAATTCGGGAGCTTCATATTTAAATTTTGTAAATCGGGCCCGGTAATTAAATAACTTAAATAATTTAAATAATTTAAATCCTGGAGGGGGGGGGCCGGGCTTCCTCCCGCAGGAGGAATTAAATAGTTTAAAAATGAAGGCCCCGAATTAAATATTGATATTTAAATCGGGGCCTTCATATTTAAATTATTTAATTCCTCCTGCGGGAGGGCCCCCTCAATCAGCTTCATCATCATCATCCTCATCCTCATCCGCATCATCATCATCATCTTCGTTATCGTCATCATCTTCATCATCTATCATCATCATCTTCATCATCTTCATCATCTTTTTTCATCATCCCCATCATCTCTCTCATCTCCACGATTGTTCCAATATGTTTCATGTGCATCCTTGACATCAATGATCCCAATCAGCTTCATCATCATCTTCATCATCTTCATCATCTTCATCATCTTCATCATCTTCATCATTTTCATCATCTTCATCATCTTCATCATCTTCATCATCTTCATCATCTCCATCATCTTCATCATCTTCATGGTCTGCTTCATCTGCTTCATCCTTCATCTGTTTCTTATGTTTCATTGCTTCTTGGGGCCCAGGAGGGCCTGGGGCAGGAGCAACTTTGCCGGTCAAAACTTGCCGGGATCCCCTTGGCACCCTGGAAAAGTGATGCAAATACCACACAAAACGGGAAAGGGTAGGAACAACTTTGTCGGTCAAAATTTGCCGGGATCCCCTTGGCACCCTGGAAAAGTCCTGCAAATACCACACAAAACGGGAAAGGGTAGGAACAACTTTGCCGGTCAAAATTTGCCGGGATCCCCTTGGCACCCTGGAAAAGTCCTGCAAATACCACACAAAACGGGAAAGGGTAGGAACAACTTTGCCGGTCAAAATTTGCCGGGATCCTCTTGGCACCCTGGAAAAGTCCTGCAAATACCACACAAAACGGGAAAGGGTAGCAACAACATTTGCCGGTCAAAATTTGCCGGGATTCCCTTGGCACCCCGGAAAAGTGATGCAAATACCCCACAAAACGGGAAAGGGTAGGAACAACTTTGCGGGTCAAAATTTGCCGGGATTCCCTTGGCACCCTAGAAAAGTCCTGCAAATACCACACAAAACGGGAAAGGGTAGGAACAACTTTGCCGGTCAAAATTTGCCGGGATTCCCTTGGCACCCTAGAAAAGTCTGCAAATACCACACAAAACGGGAAAGGGTAGGAACAACTTTGCCGGTCAAAATTTGCCGGGATCCCCTTGGCACTCGGGAAAAGTGATGCAAATGCCACACAAAACGGGAACGGGTAGGAACAACTTTGCGGGTCAAAATTTGCCGGGACCCCCTTGGCACCCGGGAAAAGTGATGCAAATACCACACCAAACGGCGGAAGCTGCCCGGCAAAATTTGGCCAAATCGAGCCGCGATAATTTAAAAATTTCGGGCCTTCAGAAAGGCGCGGCTCGATTTGGCCAAATTTTGCCCGGAGGCTGCCCGGCAAAATTTGGCCAAATCGAGCCGCGCATTTCTCATCGCGTTCGACGAGCAGCCCGATTTGGCCAAATTTTGCCCGCAGACTGCCCGGCAAAATCTGGCCAAATCGAGCCGCGCCTTTCTGGAGGCCCGAAATTATTTAAACTATCGCGGCTCGATTTGGCCAAATTTTGCCGGGAAGTCTGCGGGCAAAATTTGGCTAAATCGGGCTGCTCGTCGTACGCGCTGAGAAATGCGCGGCTCGATTTGGCCAAATTTTGCCGGGCAGCCTCCGGGCAAAATTTGGCCAAATCGAGCCGCGCATTTCTCATGGCGTACGAAGAGCAGCCCGATTTGGCCAAATTTTGCCCGCAGGCTGCCCGGCAAAATTTGGCCAAATCGAGCCGCGATAGTTTAAATAATTTCGTTCAATTAGTTCATTCATTTCCAAATGGGGGGGATTCCCCAGCCCCCACCCCCCCCCCCTTTGGAAATAAATGAATTAATTGAATTAATTGAATTAATTGAATTAATTGAATTAATTGAATTAATTGAATTAATTGAATTAATTGAATTAATTCAATTAATTCAATGAATTCATTTATTTCCAAGGGGGGGGTGGAATTAATTGAATTAATTGAATTAATTGAATTAATTGAATTAATTAATTCAATTAATTCAATTAATTCAATTAATTCAATTATTTCCAAATGGGGGGATTCCCCAGCCCCCACCCCTCCCCCCCCTTTGGAAATAAATTAATTAATTGAATTAATTGAAATAATTGAAATAATTGAATTAATTCAATTAATTCAATTAATTCCATAAGATCTTGGGCCCAGTTTTTGCTCCGAAGAGTCAAATCGCAAGCCCTGGTCCCTAAGATTTTGGGTTCAATTTTTGCTCCAAAGAGTCAAATCGCAAGCCCTGGTCCCTCAGATTTGGGGCCCAGTTTTTGCTCCAAAGAGTCAAATCGCAAGCCATGGTCCCTAAGATTTTGGGTTCATTTTTTGCTCCAAAGAGTGACATCGCAAGCCCTGGTCCCTAAGATCTTGGGCCCAGTTTTTGCTCCAAAGAGTCAAATCGCAAGCCCTGGTCCCTAAGATTTTGGGTTCAATTTTTGCTCCAAAGAGTCAAATCGCAAGCCCTGGTCCCTCAGATTTGGGGCCCAGTTTTTGCTCCAAAGAGTCAAATCGCAAGCCCTGGTCCCTAAGATTTTGGGTTCATTTTTTGCTCCAAAGAGTGACATCGCAAGCCCTGGTCCCTAAGATCTTGGGCCCAGTTTTTGCTCCAAAGAGTCAAATCGCAAGCCCTGGTCCCTAAGATTTTGGGTTCAATTTTTGCTCCAAAGAGTCAAATCGCAGGCCCTGGTCCCTAAGATTTTGCATTCATTGTTGCTCCAAAGAGTGACATCGCAAGCCCTGGTCCCTAAGATCTTGGGCCCAGTTTTTGCTCCGAAGAGTCAAATCGCAAGCCCTGGTCCCTAAGATTTTGGGTTCAATTTTTGCTCCAAAGAGTCAAATCGCAAGCCCTGGTCCCTAAGATTTGGGCCCAGTTTTTGCTCCAAAGAGTCAAATCGCAAGCCCTGGTCCCTAAGATTTTGGGTTCATTTTTTGCTCCAAAGAGTGACATCGCAAGCCCTTGTCCCTAAGATTTTGGGCCCAGTTTTTGGTTCAAAGAGTCAAATCGCAAGCCCTGGTCCCTAAGATTTTGGGTTCAATTTTTGCTCCAAAGAGTCAAACCGCAAGCCCTGGTCCCTAAGATTTGGGGCCCAGTTTTTGCTCCAAAGAGTCAAATCGCAAACCCTGCTCCCTAAGATTTTGGGCCCAGTTTTTGCTCCAAAGAGTCAAATCGCAAGCCCTGGTCCCTAAGACTTTGGGTTCAATTTTGCTCCAAAGAGTGACATCGCAAGCCCTGGTCCCTAAGATTTGGGGCCCAGTTTTTGCGCCAAAGAGTAAAATCGCAAGCCCTGGTCCCTTAGATTTTTGGGTCGATTTTTGCTCCAAAGAGTCAAATCGCAAGCCCTGGTCCCTAAGTTTTCGGGGTCGATTTGTGCTCCACAGAGTCAAATCGCAAGCCCTGGTCCCTAAGATTTCGGGGTCGATTTGTGCTCCACGGAGTCAAATTGCAAGCCCTGGTCCCTAAGATTTTGGGCCCAGTATTTGCTCCAAAAGGTGAAATCGCAAGCCCCGGTCTTTAAGATTTTGGGCTCATTTCTTGCTCCAAAGAGTAACATCGCAAGCCCTGGTCCCTAAGATTTTGGAATCGATTTTTGCTCCAAAGAGTCAGATCGCAAGCCCTGGTCCTAAAATGTTGGGCTCAATTTTTGCTTTTCCCTTCTCTTCTGCTTCCTTTTAACTGATAAAGCGCAAGAAAGGAACTCATATGATAAAGCAGTGGAAAGGTAAGCAGAGGGTGACTCCTTGCGCGGGAGCCTTTCCATAATACTCCATCATATTCATCCTCTCGGCCTATCTCTTCTGTTCCTTTCCTTACTCTTCTCCTTCTCATAGTTCTTCCTTTTTGTTTTTCTCATTTCGAAAAGAAAGAGGGAAGGGAGAAACAAGGGAGAGAGAATAGATAAAGAAGAGTGCCATCTTCTCTGCGCCTTGTTTTGTCTCTCCCTCTTCTCTATTCATCTGTCTTCTATTCTCTTCCTTGCTCTTCCCATTAAATATGCAATCCTTGGTATCTCTCCTCTCTCCTTCTCTCTTCCTCCAACAGATGTGCTTTTGGATCGTTTTCTGCATCTTCAAGCGAGAAAAAAGGACACAGACTGCGATTAAAAGGGACGCCCATGTTGGATTGGCAGCAAGCCCAGCTGATGCTCATGATTCTCTCTCTTTCCCTACACATGGGCGATGGAACGGGTGTCCTTTTCAATCGTTTTCTGCATCTTCAAGAGAAACAGGGACACCCCACAAGAAGGAAAAGCAACATAAGAGATAGGGAGGGAAATTGACCCTTTCCTCTCTTCTTATCTGCTATTTTTCTTATTCGCTTCAAAAAGCAACATAAGGGAAAGGGGATTTCCTGAAGAGGAGAGAGGGAACCTATCTGTGAAAAGCAAGAATGGTTTTTTCTAGTTCGAAAGGGAATAGGGAGAGACAAGGGAGAGATGATATGTACAGCTTTGCGCCTTATTTTGTGATTCCGTCTCCTTGCTTCCTGTCTCTTCTATTCCTTGCAGCACGCTTCGGGAAACATAGCATCCTTGTTATCTTTCCTCTCTCACTTCCCTTTCCCTTCTCTTCTTCCGCTTCCTTTTAACTGATAAAACACAAGAAAGGAACTCATATGATAAAGCAGTGAAAAGGTAAGCAGAGGGTGACTCCTTGCGCGTGAGCCTTTCCATAATACTCCATCATATTCATCCTCTCGGCCTATCTCTTCTGTTCCTTTCCTTACTCTTCTCCTTCTCATAGTTCTTCCTTTTTGTTTTTCTCATTTCGAAAAGAAAGAGGGAAGGGAGAAACAAGGGAGAGAGAATAGATAAAGAAGAGCGCCATCTTCTCTATTCATCTGTCTTCTATTCTCTTCCTTGCTCTTCCCATTAAATATGCAATCCTTGGTATCTCTCCTCTCTCCTTCTCTCTTCCTCCAACAGATGTGCTTTTGGATCGTTTTCTGCATCTTCAAGCGAGAAAAAAGGACACAGAATGCGATTAAAAGGGACGCCCATGTTGGATTGGCAGCAAGCCCAGCTGATGCTCATGATTCTCTCTCTTTCCCTACATATGGGCGATGGAACGGGTGTCCTTTTCAATCGTTTTCTGCATCTTCAAGAGAAAAAGGGACACCCCACAAGAAGGAAAAGTAACATAAGAGAAAGGGAGGGAAATTGAAGAACTCCTCATTGTACTTGGTCATTCCCTTTCCTCTCTTCTTATCTGCCCATTTTCTGTACGCCTTGTTTTGTCTCCCCCTCTTCTCCCATCATCTCCCTTCTGGTCTTTTCTTTGCTCTTCCCATTAAAAATGCAACCCTTTTTATGTCCCCTCTCTCCTTCTCTCTCCCTCCTCTTCTCCTGTTCCCTTCTAAACGACAAAAACGCAAGAAAGGAAGAATAAGAGGGGAATGGAGGCCCTGTTCCTTTTCCTCTTTCAATGGATGGGGGAAGTGGGCGGAGTTGGCCCCTTGCCCGTACACCCTCCCCATGCTTCAGCAAACCCCTCCTCTCGCCCTATCGCCTCTGTTTTTTTTCCTTGTGCCCAAACGGAAAACGAAAACGGGTTCCTTTATATGTTCATTGTCCTTCCTTTTGTTTTTTTATTTCACAGGGAAAAGAACCAGAGAAGAGGAAGATAAGAACGAGAGGTGAGATGAAAACGGCACCATCTTCTCTTTGCCTTATTTTTGCACCTCCCTCTCCTGTCTTAATTTCTCTTCCACTCTTTTTTTTCCATTGCTCTTCCCATAATATTGCATTCCTTTTGATAACTCACAGGAAATTAAAATGGCCTCCTTGTTGTCTCTCCTCTCTCACTTCCCTTTCCCTTCTCTCCTTCTGTTTCCTTTTAATTTTAACTGATAAAACACAAGAAAGGAGCTTGTAAAATCAAGCAGTGGAAGGGTAAGCAGAAGGTGACTCCTTGTGCGTGGACCTTTGCCGTACTTCACCATACCCCTCTTTTCGGCCTATCTCTTCGGCTCTTTTCCTAACCCTTCTTCTTTTCATCTTTCTTTTTGTTTTTCTCATTTCGAAAAGACAGAGGGAACGGAGAGATAAGGGAGAGAGGATAGATAAAGAAGAGTACCATCTTCTTTGCGCCTTGTTTTATCTCTCTTCTATTCTTTTCTTGGCTCTTCCCATGAAAATCGTGTTCCTCTTATCTTTCCCTCCTTCTCTCCCTTCTCTTCTCCTCACGAGAGCCTTCGACTTTAGGATTGAGGAGAAAAAGAGAAGAGAAAAGAGGAACTACCTGGTTCTTGTTCCTGAGGCCTCCATAGTACGACTGACGTGACAGCAGCGTACCCTCGTGGAAACGTGTATGGCTATAAGAAAACCCGAGTCCCAGCTTCCAAATAGACCCTATTTAAGCCACCCACCCCCCCCCCCCCCCCCCCCCCCCCCCCCCCCCCCCCCCCCCCCCCCCCCCCCTCCCCCCCCCCCCCCCCCCCCCCCCCCCCCCCCCCCCAAAAAAAAAAAAACAAACAGTACCACTGGGCTACCACCCTAAACCCTAAACCCTAAACCAAGAAACTGAAGCTTGTATCCGAACTGCTGCAGCTGTGCCAGGGTCTCGTTGTCCTTCTCATTTGTTGCCACAAAACCTGCCAAGGCCTTCCGTTCCTAGGATGGCCCCTTGAAACCCTCTGAAGAAGTGCTCCTGAATCTTATATGCCCTAAGCCCTAAACCGTAAACCCTAAACCCCCTAAACCCCCTAAACCCCCTAAACCCCCTAAACCCCCTAAACCCCCTAAACCCCCTAAACCCCCTAAACCCCCTAAACCCCCTAAACCCCCTAAACCCCCTAAACCCCCTAAACCCCCTAAACCCCTAAACCCCCTAAACCCCCTAAACCCCCTAAACCCCCTAAACCCCCTAAACCCCCTAAACCCCCTAAACCCCCTAAACCCTAAACCCTAAACCCTAGCCCTAAACCCTAAACCCCAATAAGGGACAATGTAAAATGTCCCACGGGCCTACCGAGGTTCAGCTTCTTGTTGACGAGGCGCTGCAAGTCGTGCGCCGAGCCACAGTTAGCCTAGGATGGCCCCAAAAGCCCCCTAGGGTTTAGGGTTTAGGGTTTAGGGTTTAGGGTTTAGGGTGTTCCTGAATATGAGCCTCTTAAAACCCAAGAAGGGATAAGAAAAACATGTCCCCAAGGGCCGAGTAGCCGAAGTGTCCATTCCGGCTCGGCATTTGGTCACCAGCTGGTCGCCCCGACGCCAGTGGACAGCCAAGTAGGGCGAAGCGCCGAAAGAATTCTGCCGAATTTCCTACACGAATTTACTACATGGGCCATTATACCCTATAACCCCTTAAAAAGGCCCTTGACAGGGTTGGTTAGGGGGATTATAAGGCCTAATAGCCCATGCCGAATTTCCTGGAAAAGCTCCACGTACGCCTGCTTGATCTTCAGGCGAGACGGCCAGAAGCTCCAGCTCTTGCCTAGTTCATCTTTGAAATAGCATTAAAAATCTAACATTCTATTCCTTATTGAGTTTAAGTACCCTTGAACATGTCAAATGTTACCCAAGGATGCCAAAGCTACTACTCCAGGAACGCGAAAACACGCAGTTCAAGCTTGGTGATGAGCTGTTGAATGCAATCTTCGGCAGATGACTCCACGACTCCTCGTGGTGAAGACCCCAATACCTAGGTTGCCCCGTGACCCAGGATTAAAAAAGGGTGCCTCTTTTTTGCTTGAAGGCCCTAAACCCTAAACCCTAAACCCGAAACCCGAAACCCTAGAACCTAACCCCCCCCCCCCCCCCCCCACAAAAAAAAAAAAAGGGGAAGAAGGGTACTAACTGGGCATCCTAGATACAAGTAGTGGTCGCCGAGCTCCTGCCTCCCTTGCAGCGCACCCGACTCCCTGGCATCAAAGCTGCAGTTCATGGCGCTCACGACTTCGTCGCGGTCATCCTCCGGTGTGGCCTTACCTGGGTTTAGGGTTTAGGGTTTTTGGGTTTTTGGGCTTTTGGGCTTTGGGTTTTTGGGTTTTTGGGTTTTTGGGTTTAGGGTTTAGGGTTAGGGTTTAGGCTTAAACTCATAAATAAATACATATATATATATATATATATATATAAGGTCTCTTATCAAATCAAATAAGGAAAGTAAAACATGTCCCAAAAACCAACCTAGTTACTAGCATGAAGGCACGCCGTGTTGTGGAGCTCAAGCACATCGTCCAAACACTGTGGCGGGTTTGTGCCGGGATAGGCATGCTCGGTGCGCATGGGAGCCATGACGAGCGTTTTAGGCTGCACCTGCCTATAGACATCCAGCATGGACAGAATCTGGTTGGTGTATCCCTCTGCCCCACCAACCCACAGGACACACTTGTCATTTTGCCAGCCAGCCTGCTGTCCACTCCCTGACGCAGTGGACAGGTTGCATGAGCTTCCTGGCGTTGCGATACCTTTTGACATCATCTCCTGCACTGCGAGGGGCGTATCGGCCATCAAAGCCCACTCCCAGCCAATGCGAGCAACGAAAGCAGCCGAGCACAGAAGAAGGAACCTACTTCATGGTTGGGATGATATTAAATTAAAAACTTAAACTGATATTCCTTATTGGGTTTAAGTACCCTGAAATGTAAATGGTACCCAACTATGACAAAGGAACACGCAGAGGCGGCTGCCCTTCCTTGAGACATTCCCCCGCAGGCTTGTGGCACAGTCGGCCAGCCCACTGCGCATCCCATCAAGATGCAAAGGCCGTAGGAGGCGGTGGCAAACTGCAAAGGACGCCCTAAACCCACCTAAACCCTGATAACATATAGAGAACCCAATCTCCAACCAAATGCTAGCTTTTGGTTCAGGGCTTTTGCATAAGGGGTGAAATGATAAAGGCTACCTATCTGGGATCCTATGCTACCTGCACACCCCGACCACCTCCCTCTAAGCCAACTCGCCCTTAGTTGAGCCGTCAGGGCTAGAGCCTCCACAAAACCTGAATAGGGTTTAGGGTTTAGGGGTGTAGGGGTTTGGGGTGAAAAAGGAAATCCAAACACTCCCGACAGATGGGAGTTTATCTGAGGGGTGCTGTGACAGGGGGATGACACGGGTTTCAGGGTCCCAACCCTAAACCCTAAACCCTAAACCCTAAACCCTAAACCCTAAACCAGGGTTTGGGGTTTAGGTGACGGTGACGTTTCACTCAGAGGTCCACAGGCCGCCTTACAGGTGACCAGTTGTGAAGCTCTTGCAAAAACCCTTAACCCCAAACCCTAAACCCTAAACCCGAAACCCTAAACCCGAAAACCCTAAACCTACCGTCAACCCTAAAGACGACTCCCTCAGGGCTTATGCAATCTTACGGACCACGAGAGATAGCAATGCTCCCGATGAACCCTCCCTAAACCCTAAACCCTAACAGCCCGACGCACGTACCTTCTGGGGACTTAGGGACCCTCAGACCTATGAACTCTAAACGGACGCAATAGCAAGAAGGAGGTGGGGGGGGGGTGGGCGGGCGGGCCTTATTGTGCAAGTGGAAGGTTTAGGGCTTAGGGCTTAGGGTTTTAGGGTTTCGGGTTTAGGTTTAGGGTTTAGGGTTTTAGGGTTTTAGGGTTTTAGGGTTTAGGGTTTAGGGTTCAGTCAAGCACCCTGGGCCACTGGCCACCATCAGCGGCACAGGTGCTTCCGCAGCACCTCGACCACCTCACGTTTACTGCTGGACGGTTATTTGGACCCCTGCAAAACCTTTAGGGTCTAGGGTTAAGGTTAAGGTTTAGGTTTTTAGGGTTTAGGGCTTACTTAGGGTCGAGAATATTCGCAAGGGCCTACCTAGTTGAGGGAACAGCATGTCTTGGCTTCAGGGCTTCGGGCTTGGGGGTTCAAGGATCTAAGGGCTTAAGGGTTTCAAGGTTAAAGGGTTTCGGCGGCTCCTGAAGCTAAAGGTTTAGGGCAGAAATGGTTTCAGCACATGTGCAAGGGGTTTTGTGGCCAGCAAAGACTTGTTGACCTCAGGTTCTTTTGCGGGGTGCCCTGAATCAAGTAAGGTTAGGGTTAGCTTTTCGGCTAGTTTCAGGGCTGAAGGGGAAGAATGGGGGTCTCAAGCCCACGGCAAACCTTGAAAGAAACATCGCTACCGAACCCCCAACCTTAAAAATACTGTTAAGCCTGCCGATGGCCAACCAAAACCCAACACCTTGACCCCAGTATGCATTGGGGGTCCTGTGGGACCATCGTATTCTGGGCCATACCAGGGGACCGCTTTTCGGGGAACAACCCATACAACTATGCCAACTGTAGCTCGGGGACATATTCCATTAGTTCGGGACCCTAACCCAAAACCCTAAAGGGGGGCGCCCCTAAAAGGTTGAACTTGTAGGCTCCCGATGATAGATAGCTGCCAAACCCCAAACCCCAAACCCTAAACCCTAAACCCTAGGCCCTAAACCGACCTCTAGGCCTCAGAAGCCTTGGGGGGGGCCGCGAGGGCTCCGGAGTTCAGGGCTTCTGTAGCACCCGACATACGCCGGCGAGAGGTCCATTTCGCTGCTCTCCACTCTCGCAGACGCGAAGCGGCCCAGTCGCAGAGTCTGAGCTCTGAAGGTATCGCAGTGAAACTACGCCCTACATGCCGATCTCTATGTGGAGGGAAATGAAAGGTTTGTAGCGCCCGCTCCGAGGGATGTGGCTCTCACATTCGCTGGGAACTTAAACCTTAGCCTTTGCAAGAGCCATTCCACCCTAAACCCTAAACCCTAAACCCTAAACCCTAAACCCTAAACCCTAAGCCCTAAACCCTAAACCCTAAACCCTAAACCAACGAGTTCTGCCTCACATCGCAACGCAATCTGCTCAGTGCATGCGGCTGGGACAACGCCTTTTGCCTCCTAAACCCTAAATCCTAAACCCTAAACCCTAAACCCGAAGAGCAATGTTTCCCGAGTCAGAGGCCCATTCTCGCGCACATAGCCACCCTCTGATACTAACAGTTTTTTCATAGGGATTCTAGTACCCCCGATCAGAATCCCGATGGAGGACTGCAAGGGGGAACATCCCAACCCTGACCGCAAAGCCCAGCATCCCCCAAATCCCAAACTCTAAGCCCGAACATCATAAACTCCCTGAGCCCCTAGGGTTTAGGGTTTCGGGGTTTAGGGTTTAGGGTTCAGGTAAAACCCGCAACCCCAAACCCCAACCCCCAGGCCCAGAACAACTTGATTTAGGGTCTTAGGGTTTCGCGGACCCAAAGCCTTACAAACCCTACAAGTTCAGGGTCTGAGGGTTTAGGGTCTTAGGATTGTGGGGTTTAGGCTGTCAAGGGAGTATAGGAGGGACCCTTATAGGGTTACTCAGGGGTACTTAGGTACAGAGGGACTATGTCAAGTATAATAGGGATATATAGGGGCATTCAATCTTACCCTAAACCCTAAACCCCAAACCCCAAACCCTAAACCCCAAACCCTAAACCCCAAATCCTAAACCCTAAACCCTTTAGGGGGAAGAAGATTAAGGGCCCCTTCTAGGGGTCCCTCCTTGTACCCCTTAAGGCCGGCCTGTGCCTGGGTCCTCGCGGTGCCCGCTGCCCCTTCCCCTGAGTCGCACCTGCCCAGTTTTCTTCGGGTTTAGGGTCTATAGGGTCTATGGGGTTTATGGGGTTCATGGGGTTTATGGGGTTTATAGGGTTTCCAGGGTTTCTAGGGTTTCTAGGGTTTCTAGGGTTGAAAAGGGTTCATAGGGTTTTAAAGGTTCATAGGGTTTGTAGAGCTCATACTGTTCGGAGGGTTTATAGGAGATATAGGGTTCATAGTGTTCAAAGGGTTTATAGGGTTTATAGGGTTCCTAGAGTTCATACTGTTTGCAGGTTTACGGGAGATGTAGGATTTCCAGGGTTTAGGGTTTGCCCGCCCAGTCTTGGCGTCGTTTTCGTGGTGTTTTGGGGTTGAGAAGCTGCGCTGGCAGGGTTTAGGGTTTGGGGTTTGGGGTTTAGGGTTTATGGTTTAGGGTTTAGGGTTTAGGGTTCCTGTTAAAGGGCGAAAGGGTTTTTCCACGAGTGTTTTCTAAGCTTGAAAGGCTTGATAGGTTGTTCAGAATGATAAAGTAAGTGTCTTGATGGGTTTGGGTTTGGGGGTTAGAGGCTAGGGTTTGGGGTTTAGGGTTTGGGGTTTAGGATCTAGGGTTTAGGGTTTAGGCTTGAGGTTGTTTTTAGTTGAAACACGTTGTTTTTTTAGTTTTCGGGGCGCGCAGATTTTAACGGGTTTGGGGTTTTGGCTTTATGGCCTCGGGTTTCAAGGTGTGGGGCTTTACAGCTTACCGAGAGGGCTCGTGGACCCACAGGCATATACTTGGGCCTTAAAGGGGTTCCCATGTAGTAGCCTTAGGGCAACAAACTAGACACCGATTATCCCGAAAGCCATCAGTGCAAAGATATCAACTGACACGTATAGTTGGTTGTGTTGTCAGTGCGGTGATCGTGGTGTGGTGTAGTAGGATAGGAAGCAGGTGTGGCGTCGACGGCGAAAAGAACGCGAAACGCAAAGAAGATGGAATGTAACAGGCAGCGTAGAGAAGCGGTGTGTAGCTGAGGCGATGGTAGTGCGGTGATGGTAATGGGGTGATGATAATGTGGTGATGGTAATGTTGCGACGGTAGTGTGGTGTCGTCGTGCTATTTGCTGCGACGTTTTCGAAGCCCCAGAGTTCCGCGCCCACGGTATATGCGACGTTTTCGAAGCGCCAGAGTTCCGCGCCCACGATATTTGCGAGGTTTTCAAAGCCCCAGAGTTCCGCGCCCACGGTATTTGCGACGTTTTCGAAGCAACAGAGTTCCGCCCCCACGGTATTTGCGAGGTTTTCGAAGCCCCAGAGTTCCGCGCCCACGGTATTTGCGACGTTTTCGAGGCAACAGAGTTCCGCCCCCACGGTATTTGCGACGTTTTCGAAGCCCCATGTTCCGCGCCCACGGTATTTGCGACGTTTTCGAAGCAACAGAGTTCCGCCCCCGGTATTTGCGACGTTTTCGAAGCCCCATGTTCCGCGCCCACGGTATTTGCGACGTTTTCGAAGCAACAGAGTTCCGCGCCCACGGTATTTGCGACATCTTTGAAGCCCCAGAGTTCCGCGCCCACGGTATTTGCGACGTCTTTGAAGCCCCAAAGTTCCGCGCCCACGGTATTTGCGACGTCTTTGAAGCCCCAGAGTTCCGCGCCCACGGTATTTGCGACGTCTTTGAAGGGGTTTCGACACCGCGGAATTCGAGTCCCACGATATTTGCGATGGTTTCGACACCGCGGAGTTGGAGTCCCATGATATTTGCGATGGTTTCGACAGTTCCGCTTCCATGCTATTTGCGAGGGTTTCGACACCACGGAATTCGAGTCCCACGATATTTGCGATGGTTTCGACAGTACGGAATTCCGCTTCCATGCTATTTGCGAGGGTTTCGACACCGCGGAATTCGAGTCCCACGATATTTGCGATGGTTTCGACATCCCGGAATTCGAGTCCCACGATATTTGCGAGGGTTTCGACACCGCGGAGTTCGAGTCCCACGGCGTACTACGTTTGTACTACAAAAGTCGACTTTCCAGCCACGGCAGCTCCGGGCGTCCGCGGCGTACTACGTTTGCACTACAAAAAGTCGACTTTCGCGCCACGGCAGCTCCGGGCGTCCGCGGCGTACTACGTTTGTACAAATTTCGACTTTCCAGCCACGGCAGCTCCGGGCGTCCGCGGCGTACTACGTTTGTACTACAAAAAGTCCACTTTCCAGCCACGGCAGCTCCGGGCGTCCGCGGCGTACTACGTTTGCACTACAAAAAGTCGACTTTCCAGCCACGGCAGCTCCGGGCGTCCGCGGCGTACTACGTTTGTACTACAAAAAGTCGACTTTCCAGCCACGGCAGCTCCGGGCGTCCGCGGCGTACTACGTTTGTACTGCAAAAAGTCGACTTTCCAGCCACGGCAGCTCCGGGCGTCCGCGGCGTACTACGTTTGATTTGTACTACAAAAGTCGACTTTCCAGGAGAGGAAGAAGAAAAGAAGAGCAGAGGAAGAGGAGAGGAAGAGGAGAGGAAGAGGAAGAGGAGAGGAAGAGAGAGGAAGAGCAGAGGAAGAGCAGAGGAAGAGGAGAGGAAGAGGAGAGGAGAGGAAGAGGAGAGGAAGAGGAGAGGAAGAGGAGAGGAAGAGGAAGAGGAGAGGAAGAGGAGAGGAAGAGGAAAAGAAGAGGAAAAGAAGAGCAGAGGAAGAGGAGAGGAAGAGGAGAGGAAGAGGAGAGGAAGAGGAGAGGAAGAGGAGAGGAAGAGGAGAGGAAGAGGAGAGGAAGAAGAGAGGAAGAGGAAAAGAAGAGGAGAGGAAGAGGAGAGGAAGAGGAAAAGAAGAGCAGAGGAAGAGGAGAGGAAGAGGTGAGGAAGGCTCCGACACGCACGATCCCCGCAGAGGGTGCACGACCACGCTTGAAAATACGCAAAAACGCACAGCGGGAGCGCTCCGACACGCACGATCCCCGCAGAGGGTGTGCGAAGCAAGTTGTACAATGCGCAAAAACGCACAGCGGGAGCGCTCCGACACGCACGATCCCCGCAGAGGGTGTGCGAAGCAAGTTGTACAATGCGCAAAAACGCACAGCGGGAGCGCTCCGACACGCACGATCCCCGCAGAGGGTGCGCGGGCGCACATCGAAATGCGCAAAAACGCACAGCGAGGGATCCCCGCAGAGGGCGCGCGGGCGCACATCGAAATGCGCAAAAACGCACAGCGGGAGCGCTCCGACACGCACGATCCCCGCAGAGGGCGCGCGGGCGCACATCTAAATGCGCAAAAACGCACAGCGGGAGCGCTCCGACACGCACGATCCCCGCATGCAGAGGGCGCGCGGGCGCACATCTAAATGCGCAAAAACGGCACAGCGGGAGCGCTCCGACACGCACGATCCCCGCAGAGGGCGCGCGGGCGCACATCTAAATGCGCAAAAACGCACAGCGGGAGCGCTCCGACACGCACGATCTCCGCAGAGGGGTGCATCGCGCTAGCCGCGGCGAAACCCACCCCAGCCTAAGAAATAAGAGAGAATTTAATAGCGGAAGTGATGTGATGGTACTGTGGTGATGGTAGCGGAAGTGATGTGATGGTACTGTGGTGATGGTAGTGTGGAGATTGCAGTGTGGTGATTGTAGTGTGGTGATGGTAGTGTGGTGATGGTAGTGTGGTGATTGGAGTGTGGTGATTGTAGTGTGGTGATGGTAGGTTGACGTTTTTTTCCGAAGAACCCTTCGCTGAAGCTTTCGGGAAAAAGGTACATGGACTATTAGCATTCGGTTAGTCATCCTTAGCACCTTAAACCCTAGACCTGAACCCTGCGCCTTCCTGTAACAGACCCAAATCTCATCCCAGCCAACTCCAGCTCCCAGTTCCTCAACCAAAGTTTAGGGTCCAAACCCTGAACCCTGAACCCTAAACTCTGAACCATGAACCCTAAACCCCTTCCCACACCAAACAAAAACGAACTAAACCCCCAACCTCCTAAATCTAATCATCCCGAACGCGAAGCCCGCAAACCCTAGAGGGTTCTCTTAGGGGGTTTAGGGTTTAAGGTTTAGGGCTTAAGGTTTAGAATCTCAGCTCCCCAGCTCTGCGCCCACAGGCCGCCCGAACGCTCTGGACTGAGCTCACTGGCGCACCCGGCAACCCGCTGCCACACCTTCGCCTTCCCAGACGCAGAGTGAGTGACATCTCTCGCCGCCCCGTGGCTACCGAGGAAGCCATGTTGTAGCCGGGATGCCACAGAGTGTACATCGTTTGGCGGCCGCCACATTTTTTGCCAGGCTTTGCAGACTGGGGTGGCCCATGCTAGGGAGAAGCATTGCGCTTCAGCCGAATCGAGGGTTTAGGGTTTAGGGTTTGGGGTCTAGGGTCTGGGGTTTAGGGTTTAGGAGGGTTCAGGGTTTGGGATTTAGGGTTTAGGGTTCAGGGTTTTAATTTTAATTAAGGTTAGCAATCCTAAACCTCAAGCCCTCGTGGGGTTTGGGGTCTAGGTAGAGAAATCTAAGCCTACTGGCAGTTCTATATGGGAATGAGTGTCTTGGTTACCACCCCAAACCCTACAAAGCCTAAACCCTGCACCCTGAACCCTATAAACCCTATAAACCCTACAAACCCTACAAACCCTATAAACCCTATACCTATAAACCCTATAAACCCTATAAACCCTACAAACCCTAAACCCCATAAACCCTACCAACACTATACACCGTATAAACTGTAAACCCGATAAACCCTGTAAACCCTAAACCCTATAAACCCTACACCAAATAAAACCTAAACCCTAGCCCTAAACACTAAACCCTAACCCCAAAACAAGAAACCCCATCCCTCGACCTGAACCCTGCGCGTTCCTGTAACTTCCTGTAACATACCCAATCGACAAAGAGATCCAGGAATCCCCTTAGTATAGGGTTTAGGGTTTAGGGTTTAGGGAAACCCAACCCTAAAAAAAGGAAACAAGGGCCTACCTCCGGGTCCTAGTAGCCCAAAACCCTAAACCCTAAAAAAAGGAAAAATAAGGGCACAGGTACATGGACCCTCAGGGATAGAGGAATTACAAAGGGTTACGCCCCTCAACAGCTTAGGCGGCCTTGGCACCTGTCAGCTCAAAGATGCGCCTGCGGTCTTTAGGGTTTAGGTTTTAGGGCTAGGGTTTAGGGTTTAGGGTTTGGGGTTTAGGGTTTAGCATTTAGGGTCCAGGGTTTAGGGTTTAGGGTTTAGGACTCAGGGTTTAGGGCTTAGGGTTTAGAGTGAGTGCAGCGTGCCCGCACAAGCCCAGGAGGTTGGTGTGCAGTTGGGCCCGGAGGTGGCTGATCTCCAGAAGCCCTAAACCCTAAACCCCCAAGCCCTAAGCCCTAAGCCCTAAGCCCTAAACCCTAAACCCTAAACCCTAAACCCTAAACCCTGAACCCTGAACCCTAGACTGCTTTGGTGGTTTCCTTAACCCTAGACTGCTTTGGTCTGCCTTCCTTGGGAAAATACTAGTAGCAACTATTCCGACCCCTATATGGGGCTTTACGAAAATATGGGGCCCCAAAATATAGAGAACCTAAATAGTAGGATTCCCTGATAATGAGGACCCCCATAAGGTAGCCCCAATTTCGGAAAGCCCCATATCATTGCACCCTAAGCCCTAAACCCTAAACCCTAAACCCTCAGCCCTAAACCCTAAACCCTAAACCCCTTGGGATGGCGGTCTCAGGATTGGGCCGAGTGTGTTCGCCACCCCGGCCGATGACCTTCTTTCTGTGAAAGGTTGGGGGTGTAGGGGAGTTCTAGGGGCTTCAGGTTGGTTTGGGGTTTAGGGTTTAGGGTTTAGGGTTTAGGGTTTAGGGTTTAGGGCTTAGGGTTTAGGGTTTAGGGTTTAGGGTTTAGGGCTTAGGGTTTAGGGTTTAGGGCTTAGGGGGCTTGGGGGGGGGGGGCGGGCCGTGAACTCCGCAAGTCACCAGCAGCGTGCCCACCGCGAGAGTACGTAGCGAAGGTGAGGATGAGCAGAAGAAGTGGCCAGAACCCAAAATTGCAGACACGGACACCCTACACCCCAAACCCTAATGTGAGTGGGCTGGGGCGGGTATGGTTGTGGGCCTTGGACTGTTCAGGGTGGACCCCAAAACGCCCATAATAACCCCTTGCCTTTAAGCCCGATGAACCGTAACCCCTTACTACACCCGTTTAAACCCTAAACCCTAAACCCTACACCCTACTCCTGGTTAAACCCTAAACCCTAAACCCTACACCATAAACCCTAAGCCCTAAACCCTAATCTATGTCAGCCATGCACGCAATCATGCGTCGGAGCCGTTCGGGTCTGTGCTCGTCAGCCATGGCAGGTTACGCCTTGCCCATGCGCCCTGGCGGCGTATTTCCAGGCCCGGCGAGTCTTTCGCCAGGCCAGAAACATGCATTTGGTTTAGGGTTTATGGTTTAGGGTTTCTACTATACTATACTAAGCTAGGGGCCCATCCTTCATGTCTTGAGACCCCTGCGATACAAAACAGTCGAGGATGGCCCCTCAAAGAGTCAATGCTCAGCAAGAGCTTCGGCTCAACCCCCTAAACCCTAAGCCCGAAACCCTAATTAAACCCTAAACCCTAAACATGGGGTAGAGCCCTCAAAGAGGCCAAAAACAACGGGCTCGAAGGCACCCGGGCCATAGTGTTGGTGGGAGACCGGGAACCTGAACCCTTCTCAGTCAACCCTAGAGTTCGTTGAGGGTTTAGGGTTCAGGGTTCAGGGTTCAGGGTTCAGGGTTTAGGGTTTAGGGTTTAGGGTTTAGGGTTTAGCACCTTCCCTAAACCCAAAGCCTTCGAACCCTTCAAGATGTGAAGGTTTGGGTTAGGGTTGCGAAGCAAAAGCCTGGACGCCTCAAACAACCCTAAGCATCCCCAAGGCCCTTTTAATTCCTGAATCCCAAAATCCGGGTTTAGGGTTTAGGGTTTAGGGTTTAGGGTGGAGGGTTTAGGGTTTAGGGTGAGCCCTAAACCCCGAAAATCCTAGACCCTCAACTGGGTACTGAAAGGCAGTTCCGCCGCTAGATGTAGTCGATGTGGCTTTGACTTGTGTGCCCTGCTTGGCACACTGAGCGCTCAAAACCCTAACATCCTTCTCGCCGTCGGGAGTCTTGATCGTGTTTTGAATGTGGAGATCTAGGTATACAAGCCTGAACACCCAAACCCCTTGCAGCAGAAGCCTTTAGGGTTTAGGGCTTAGGGCTTAGGGCTTAGGGCTCAGGGTTTAGGGTCTAGGGTTTAGGGTTTCGGGAGCCACCCCCCCATGTGAGCTCAGTGTATGGATGTCAGTGGCCTTCTTGTTGAAGTGGGGGTCGAATGCGAGGCAGGCTGGATCAATCAGCATGTGACACCTTGCCGCGGCCGTAAACACCAAATCCTAAATCCTAAACCTTATACCCTGTAGCAGGCCATTGGTGTTGGTTGGTGGGAGGTGGAGGGGCCTGAAATAGCACGCGCCCTTCTGGGTAGCATACATGACCAGAATTCTCGCCCTATCCCTAAGGGTCAGGGTTTAGGGTTCAGGGTTTAAGGGTTTAAGGGTTTAAGGGTTTAAGGGTTTAAGGGTTTAAGGGTTTAAGGGTTTAAGGGTTTAAGGGTTTAAGGGTTTAAGGGTTTAAGGGTTTAAGGGTTTAAGGGTTTAAGGGTTTAAGAGTTTAAGGGTTTAAGGGTTTAAGGGTTTAAGGGTTTAAGGGTTTAAGGGTTTAAGGGTTTCGGGTTAAGGGTTAAGGGTTTAGGGTGTAGAAAGGGTGTAGCGTGTAGGCTTTAGGGTTTAGGGGTTGGGGGTTAGGGTTTAGGGTACCCTAAGGGTCCATGTACCTAAGTAGGGAATACTTGGGCCTTAAAGTACCTCCTACATATGGAGTTTTGGGCCCAAGTATGGACCCTTAGGGTATAGCAATAAGGGTGCATGTACCTGTATGGTATATACTTGGGCCCCCAGATACAGCAGAAGCCCCTCGCCCCCCAAAAAAAAAGTTCTGACATAGTAGCTATATCGCCGAGTATATACTGTATGTAGATACATGTGCCCTTAGGGTAGCATAGTATAGTAGAAGCCCTTCTCCCCCGAAATCATGTAGTAGCTGTAGGGCTCAAGTATATACTCTATAGGACCCTTTAGGGTACTACAGTAGAAGCCCCCCCCCCCCCCCCCCCATCAAACAAAAAAAAAATTAAGATCTCAAGCTCGATCAGCCCAATCATCTCGCAGGCGTCTGACCGTGGTTAGCACAAGAGACTGCTCCGTCACCGAGCTAAGCCCAAACAAAGCCGAGTGAAACCCTAAACCCTAATCCTTACACCCTAAACCCCCAAACCCTAAACCCTAAACCCTAAACCCCAAACCAAGATTCAAAACCTACGTCCCAGGATGCAAGCCTCCTCTTGAATGGGGTCAGGGATAGCTTTCTACGAGACCCCTCCTGCGGTTCAGCAGGATGCGCGGCATGTCCCATAAAGGTTACGTGGGGTTTATGGTGAAGTACATCAGTGAGCCTTACAAATCATGGTATCCAACAAAAGGAAGTAAATCCCCCTAAAGTTCAACAACTCGCAATGGGGCTCCCTGGGATTGCAAGTTACCGAGCAGCCCGGCCAGAGTTTGTTCTTCCGGCGTGACGACTTGGGCCTGGGTTTGGGGCTCAGGACTTATAAGGTTTAGGGATTAGGAATTAGGGTCTAGGGTTTAGAATTTAGGGTTTAGGATGTAGGGTTTAGGGTTTAGGATTTAGGGTTGAGGGTTTAGGGTTGCGAGTGCTTCCAGGATGAGATTTGCGCGTCGTCGCGATCGCATCGGTCGAACCAGGTTCAACAAGGTTTAGGGTTTAGGGTTTAGGGTTTAGGGTTTAGGGTTTAGGGTTTAGGAGGCTTCGGGTTCACAGGATTTTTAGGCTTTCATGTCCTGCCCCGGCGGTTGCGCAGCACGAGTGAACTTGTTTGGGACATGGAGGTTCAGACATCTGAGCGAAGCCAAACCCTAAACCCTAAACCCTAAACCCTAAACCCTAAACCCTAAACCCTAAACCCTAAACCCTAAACCCTAACCCCACAGCCGGCGTACCATGCCACTGTCACGACACATAACACACGCCGTGCTATTCTTGGCGGTTGAAGGACAAGCAAGACTCATTCAAGCCTGAGGCACAACATTCTATTGAAGCAGCTTAGTATTTGAACCCGAACCCCTAAGCACCCCAGGAAAATCTAGAAGCCCGGAGTTAAAACCCTTTTCACTCCGAACCCTAAACCTGTACCTGAATCTTGACCCGCATGAATGCACCCTACACTGGCTACCCGGCTCCACACCTTAAAGCTCTAAACCCTTTTCCCGAAACCCTGAACCCTAAAGCTTGAGCCCCACCCAGCCCCACGGAAGTCTGTGTGGACGCCTCCCAGCCAGGCCAGATCTCGCCACAATGGCCGCGTCCTGAACCCGAAACCCGAAACCCGAAACCCTATAAACCCTATAAACCCTATAAACCCTATAAACCCTATAAACCCGAAACCCTAAACCCTAAACCCCCCCAAACCCTAAAACCCATAAACCCCCTACACCCTAAACCAGCTTCGGCATGAACCCAGAGCTCCCAAAAGAATCCCAAATCTGACTTCGAGGGCCCCCCCTTGACATTTGTAGTTTCTTTAGGGTTTGGGGTTTAGGCTTTCGGGTTTGGGGTTTAGGGTTTCGGGTTTGGGGTTTAGGGTTTCGGGTTTAGGGTGTGGGGTTTGGGTTTAGGGTTCACGGTTCTGGTATTTACTTTCCTTCTTTGATTCAGCTATTCACCAAAACGTCTACTTAGTACACAGGTTCATGGTACTTCTTAACCACGTATAACTGTACTTCAAACCCACTTATAAGCCCCTTGGGTGCCCTAAAATGGTCACAAGTACAGTTATGAGTACACTTATAACTGGTTAATAATAATAACAATGATGGTATAATCGTAATAATAATAACAACTAATAACAATAATAAAAATCATAATAATAATAATAACAATAACGATAACAATAGTAAGTACCCTGAACCTCCAGGCGGTCCATGGAGGGCTACAGGTTTGCTTCCCGCGTCTCAGAGTGCTAGGCGTGAATGCTGTTTCGGGTTCAGGGTTGAGGGTTGAGGGTTTAGGGCTTAGGGTTCAGGGTTCGGGGTTTAGGGTTTAGGGTTTAAGGTTTATAGGGTTTAGGGTTTAGGGTGTAGCATAAGCGCCAAGTACACCAGAAACAGCTTCAAGAAGGCATTCTTCTCATCAGAACGCATGCAAATCGTCGTCTTAGTCGCCCACTAACCATTGCCACGGGCAATGGGCTCAGAGCGGCCATCTCGGCTCCAGGTGTCGAAGCAGATGGCCCATCCCTTCCTGCTGGCCCTAAACCCTAGACCCTAGACCCTAAACCCTAAACCCTAAAACCTAAACCCTAAACCCTAAACCCTAAACCCTAAACCGGTTGCAGGTCTCCACCACACGAGGCCCGGAAGGCCTTCTCTGTGCGACTCGGCCTGGATGACCAGGCCTCCACCGCGGTAGACCCCTGTCTCCTTGTTGGGGATGCCCAGAAAATCCGCCTGTCGATTTCTCCAGTTGGTCTTGGCCTCCAAGGACCATCTTTCACTTTTCTGGGTTCTCAAGCACATCTTGGTAGCCCAGAAACCATATTATTTTAATAAGGGTTAAGAGACAAACGGACGCTTGACCCAGCACATCACCCACCGGAAGTCTGCAGGTTTAGGCTTCGAAGGGTTTAGGGTTTAGAGTCCGGGAAGGCGGGGTGGGGTCAGGCAAGGTAGTTTGGCATCTTCACAGGTCTAGAAAACTGTGAACCCTCAACCCTAGCTAAGCCATAGACCCTCAATCCCTTTTGCATCCTCAGCCCCAAACCCCAAAACTAAACCCCTCTGGCATCCTAGGCCTTAACCCTAAACCCTAAACCCTCAAGCCCCTGTAACTTGAAATGGAAGAGACATCCAAAACAGAAACTAATCGAAACTCCTCGAAACTTTCCCCGGACCTGACACTGCAAAATTTAAAAAAAAAAAAAAAAAAACCTAAACCCTAAACCCTAAACTTAGACCCAAAACCCTAAACCCTAAATCCCAAGCTCCCTGGCTCCTCCCAGACCTCCTTCCCTTTTGTCCGAGACCGCAGTGCTTCCTTCTTCCTCCCACATGCTTTGGAGTTGAGTAGAAAGATAGGGTTTCGAGTTTAGGATTTAGGGGTTTAGGGTTTAGGGTTTAGGGTTGTGGAGTTTAGGGTTTAGAGTTTTCGCTTGGCTGTTCCTGATACCTGCATGAAGAAGCTGCCGAGCATAGCAAGGTTAAGCATAGTAATATGTATTGACATGGTTGTCGCAGCATTTTAGCTGCGTTCATAAGCCACCATAAAGTGTACACTTTCAGTTCTATAGGTGATTATAGTATCCCAAAAAGTGTAAAGTGTGCTCACTCAGTACTAAGGATTAGAACTTCATCTGTCGCATGTCTAGTTCATGGCTGGGATAATATTAAAAGGTTTAGGGTTTAGGGTTTAGGGTTTAGGGTTTAGGGGGTTCAGATTCATTCTTGGGTTTAAGTACCCTTAAGAATGTAATAAAATGGTACCCAACCATGACAAAGATGTCAGCAAGGGCTTTGGGAGACCTTGTCTGCTGCCTTGTGAACGGGCGGATGCGGAAGATAGGTCGACGAGCTGCACCCCTCTGGCAGCGTAGGGTTTAGGGTTTAGGGTTTAGGGGTTTAGGGGTTTAGGGGTTTAGGGGTTTAGGGGTTTAGGGGTTTAGGGTTTAGGGTTTAGGGTTTACGGTTTAGGGTTTAGGGAACTTCTCGCCATGCCGGATTGGAAAGGTTTCGGGATGAGGGCAGTCGAGTGCTGGGGTGCGCGGGAGCGCCCTAAACCCTAAACCCTAAACCCTAAACCCTAAACCCTAAACCCTAAACCCTAAACCCTAAACCCTAAACCCTAAACCCTAACCCTAAACGGAGTTTTCTCTACATTATGGCCCCCTTTGGGGGCCTTCTTATAAGACGGCCCCGCTTATTGACCATGATTTAGAGAACTGACCATATGGAGGTATTTTTCATGATATGGGGATTTACAAAACTAGGAACCCCAAAATAGACCCCAGAATAGTAGGTCGCCTGAAAATACAGACCCCAATAAGGTACCCCTTATGCCGGAAACCCCCATATGTTAAACTTACTGTAAAGAACGCATAACAAAGATGACATTGCAGATTCGCTGTTGTTTGACGAGTCACATATGAGTTTAGACTTACCTAGATAAAGCTATAAAGAAACCCTGAATATTACTTAGCAGTATACTTTTGCACAATTCTGTGACGATTCGTATTTGTATTCTGTAATATACATTCCTGCGCCTAACAGGCTTTCAGGACGAAGTGCAGATGAAGAGGGCAACGCCAGCCATAAGGGGGTTTAGGGTTGCTCTTGAAACAAACCCTAAACCCTAAACCCTGAACCCTGAACCCTGAACCCTAAACCCTAAACCCTAAACCCCAAACCCTAAACCCTAAACCCTAAACCCTACTTCACGCTCTGTGTGCTTTTTTTTCTGGGAGCTTCTACACCCCCAACCCTGAACCCTAAGACCCCTCAAGAGGAGTGAAGGGCCCACGAAGGTGAGTCAACGGACTAAGGAGGAACCCTAAACCCTAAACCCTAAACCCTAACCCTAAACCCTAAACCCTAAACCCTGATAGTTAGGGTTCTTTAGGGGCTTCTTAGGTATCGGGACTAGAAAAGGTATATAGGGGTTATATGGGGTAGAAGAGCTTCCGAAGGAAGGGTTTGGGGAACTGAGACCTTGGGGGTTTAGGGTTTAGAATTTAGGGTTTAGGGCTAGGGTTTAGGGTTTAGGGTTTAGGGTTTAGGGTTTAGGGTTTAGGGTTTAGGGTTTAGGGTTTAGGGTTTAGGGTTTAGGGTTTAGTGTTTATGGTTTAGGGTTTAGGGTTTAGGGTTTAGGGTTTAGGGTTTAGGGTTTAGGGTTTAGGGTTTAGGGTTTAGGGTTTAGGGTTTAGGGTTTAGGGTTTATAGGAATGCGGGAATTTCAGGCTTGGGGTCATCCGTTTGGGTGGCCGCCTGGGTGGAGGAACTTCTTTGCAGACCTCGCCCGATTCTTCGAGTCGAGGCTTTAGGGGAGTGGGGTGGACATGTTCACTTACGCTAACCCTAAACCCAAACCCTAAACCCTAAACCCCAAACCCTCCTTAGGGTCCCAAGAGCATTGACCCTGAACTTAAGGGCCCGGGGTTCAACTTAGGCTTGGGCGCTTGACACGAGCAAAAATCGGGAATTCCTAGACCCCTCCTGCCCCTGAGGTCTACAACGCCCCGAACCGGCGTGGCTCAAAACTACGTTGGGTTGTTTTGGGTTTCGGGCTTAGGGGGTTTAGGATCTCGGGCTTCGGGTCTAGGGTTTAGGGCTTAGGGTTTAGGATTTAGGGTTCAGGGTTTGGCGTTTAGGGCTTAGGGTTGATAGTTCGGTTCGGGGGGGGGGGGGGGGGGTGAAGGGATTACGGACGCCCATTGACAAGCCCAAAGTAGCTCATGGGCTCTCCGAGTCGGCGGTAAGGGTTTTGAGGTTTTAGGGTCTTAGGGTTTAGAGTTTCGGGTTTAGGGTTTGGGGTTTAGGGTTTTAGGGTTTAGGACATTAGGGTTTAGGGCTTAGGGTTTTAGTGTTTGGGGGGTTTGGGGTTTAGGGCGTTTTAGGTTTCAGGGTGGGGACTTGATGATCTAGGGAAGCTCATTCTCGAGAAAGCAACGCTCTATGACTGAGCTACAACTTCTTCTGAACCCTAAAGTCTAAACCCTACGCCGCTATATGCCCAACCACCTTTTCAAACCGAATCTCCACAGGAAGGACGTAACACCCTGAACCCTAAAATATGTTGCGATAGGGGGTTTCCCGATATGGCGTCGCGATGAGAATCAGGATTATGCTGTGTTTCTTGTGTTGGGAAAGAACGGGCACACAATTTGGGAAGCCCTATTATAAACCCTAAGCCTAATTTAACCCCAAACCCTAAGCCCTAAACCCTAACCCTAAATGAACCCTAAACCCTAAACTCTAAACCCCAAACCCTAAACCCCAAACCCTGCCCTAAACCCCAAACCCTAAACCCTAAACCCTAAACTCTATAAACCCCAAACTCTTAGCCAGGAGGCTTGGGTGCAGATGCTGGCCTCAGGCAGGACCAGAGGCCTCGGAAGTTCGCTGCTCGTCTGCGTGTAAAGGGTTTAGGGTTTAGGGTTTAGGGTTTAGGGTTTAGGGATGTGTTTGCTTCTTGTTTGTTCGGGTCTAGGGTCTACGGTTTATACAGGGGCTTGAAGCCCGAAAGCCTAATGCCTCAAGCCTAAACCCTAGAGTGTCTTTTGGGATTCAGTGCTTTTAGGGATTCAGGGTCTATTCTGGATTTAGGGGTCTAGGGCAGTCTCCAGCCTAAACCAGGAACTACAACGCCAGAAGGGCCTGAGCCCTAAACCCTAAAAGCCCCTCAACCCTAATTTCCTAAAAATCCCAAAGCCCTAAAACCTTAAACCCTAAACCCTAAACCCTAAAGCCCTAACACCCTAAACCCTAAACCCTCCTGCACAGTTGAGGCCTGTAGGACCTGACAAAGAGGGCCGGCGCCCGGAAGTTGAAAAGTCCGTGGTCTCTCGCCCAAAGGTGACTTTGAGAGGTTTGGGGTTTAGGGTGTAGGGTTTGGGGTTTGGGGTTTAGGGGTTGGGGTTTCGGGTTTAGGGTGTGGGGTTTAGGGTTTAGGGTTTAGGGTTTGGGGTTTGGGGTTTAGGGCTAGGGTTTAGGGTTTAGAGTTTGGGGTTTCTGGCTTAGGCGTGTTGAGGCTACAGGGTTCGGGGCTCCATCGCAGGTAGTCTTTTGTTACCGGCAAGAGCCGTGCGAAATCTATAGCCAGTCCCGGGGGCGGGGTGAACCTTGGTTTAACCGGTCCGACAGGGGGATTTCGGTTTAGGGTCTCTGGGATAGCCCTAAACCCTCAACCCTTCTTGGAGGTTTGTAAGGTTTTTGGGGTGCCCAAACCCTAAACCCTAAACCCTAAACCCTAAACCCTCTTGGGGGTGACGTGTTGGTGTTTGTTAGGGGTGACCCATGCACGGAGCGGTCATGTCGTTGCAATCAGGGTTTAGGGTGTAGGGCTTAGGGTTAAGGGTTAGGGTTTAGGGTTTCGGGTTAAGGTTTTAGGGTTGAGGGTTTAGGGTGTAGGGTTGAGGACAGGCCGTTGCTCTTGACACCGAGAACATGACAATGATGGACACCTCCTTGTACACCCTACGCCCCCTACACCCTAAAACCTAAAGCCCAAACCCTTCAGCTTAACGCTAAAGACACCATAGCACCATGCCGAAGCCAAATCAAAGGTTCAGAAAACCATCCTTACACCCTAGAGTAAGGGTTTGGTGGTTGGCTCATGTTGGCTCTATGAACCCTAAACCCGACTGTAAACACCCTAAACCTTGCAATATACCCTGAATACCACCTCCAGGGTGGGGCCCCCTAGTTATAAGTAGAGTTACAAGGGCCCTAAATTGGGTTATAAGGATCCTAAGTTAGGGCATAAGTCTCTTCACTACAGTTAGTATAGTAAGGGGGCCCCACCCTGTACAACCATCTACACTCGAAATCCCTTCTCGGCTCAGGAAGGTTGGCACCTGCGAGCAGGCGGGCGAACCTACAGGGCCTCACTCAGGACTTCAGGGGGTTTTGATGGGCATAGAGCAAGCCCGAGGCTCCTCCTTGGGGGTTTAGGGTTTAGGGTTTAGGGTTTAGGGTTCATTCTACAACCGTAGCCCCACCCTGACTTCCCCGAAGGTTCCTAGGTTGGGAATCGGACAGGGGTGAGCGGTCTATGGGGATAGGGAATCGGGATAGGGGGGCGAAAGGGCTTAGGAGGGTGGGTTGCGTCGTTTAGGGTTTAGGGTATAGGGTTTAGGGTTTAGGGTTTAGGGACTCTAACTCCTGAAATGCCCCAGGCCCCGAAAACAACTTTCATCAGCCATCAATGCACCCTAAGCCCTAAGCCCTAAGCCGTAAGCCCTAAACCCTCAACCCTAAACCCTAAACCCTTAACCCATGCCCTGACGTGGAGCACCTAGAACCCGAAGCCCCAAACCCGAAACCCTAAACCCGAGTACCTTGACCCAAAAGATCCGAAAGAAGACCCTAAACCCTAAACCCTAAACCCTAAACCCTGAACCCTGAACCCTGAACCCTAAACCCTGTACCCTAAACCCTAAACCCTAAACCCTAAACCCTAAACCTTACCCCGAAACTAGCCCCAAGCCCGCCTTGAGACGAAGCTCTCAGAAGGTCGTGGCTGGGCCCTCGAAGGTCGAACTCTCGAAGACGGATTGCGCTTGGGAGCGGAAAGCCTCGAGCACCAGGGGAACCCGACATGTTCTCTTGTAGTTGGGGTTTAGGGTTTAGGGTTTCGGGTTTAGGGTTTAGGGTTAAGGGTTAAGGGCTTAGGGTTCGGGTTTAGGGTTCAGGGTTTAGGGTTTAGGCTTTACGGCTTGGGGTTTGCTTGAAGGCATTTTTGGAAAACATGACCGCATGGGGACACAAAGTCTGAACACGTATAAGCCCTTCGGAACTCTTACAAACAACTACGAGCCCTTCTACCCTTAACAACAGCTCCTTCTGAATCCCTGAGAAATGACCCTAGGCCCTGAGCCCTAAGCCCGAAGTAGGCCCTATACCTTGAGAACCCAAAACCACTTTTCTGAAAGTTCTTAAGAATCGATCCCCTCATAGGGTTTGTAGGGTTGCAAATAAAGTAGGTATACCCTAAACCCTAAACCCTAAACCCTAAACCCCAAACCCCAAACCCTAAACCCTAAACCCTAAAAAAAACCCTTAAAGGGACCCAGGGGGCGAGGTTTCGGAGTTCCGTGGTCGCCGGGTCGGAGCTGCGACGTGTTGTAGAAGGCGCCAGGAGGCTGCTAATCAGCCTCGGATGATTTTTTTGGGGGGGAAGGTTTAGGGTTTAGGGTTTAGGGTTTAGGGCTTTGGGTTTAGGGTTTGAGGCGGGGAGGGGGGGGGGGGGGGGGGGGGGGGGGCTTTGTGTGGTTTAGGGTATGTGGGTGTGAGGGCTAGGTGGCCTGTTCGGGTCTTAAGCCGCTGGGTCTCCCAGGTGTCAAGAACCCGCAAGTTGCCTTACTCCCCTACCAACCCACAAGGGTTTAGGGTTTAGGGTTTAGGGATGTTCCCCCCTATACCAACAGTCCTTAGAGGGATCATGATAAAAAGTACTAAAGTCTCTATTAAGGACTTTCAGCCAAAGGGTGAACATCCCAACCTAAACCCACTAAAACATGTACGAAACGAACCCAACAAAAAATCGTCAACAAAAAAAGAGCCCAAACCCTACAAGCCAAACAAAAACATACACGAATCCTGAGCGGCCCAACCACCACCCTAAACCCCAAACCCCAAACCCCAAACCCTAAACCCTAAACCCTAAACCCCCCCTCCCCCCCCTCCCCCCCCCCCAAAAAAAAGGGGGGGGGGGGGGGCTGCGGCCGCAGCGGCACAGCCAAGATGGGGCCTATGGAGGCGCAGCTTAGGAGGCCGAAGCCCTCTGAAGCCGTCGACTCCTTTGGGGTTTAGGGTTTAGGGTTTGGGGTTTAGGGTTTAGGGTTTGGGGTTTAGGGTTTGGGGTTTAGGGTTTGGGGTTTGGGGTTTCGGGTTTCGGGTTTGGGGTTTGGGGTTTGGGGCTTGGGGTTTGGGGTTTGGGGTTTGGTTAGGGTTTAGGATTTAGGGTTTATAGGGTTTACAGGGTTTAGGGGTTGTCGGGCTTCGGTGTGGAAGATGTTGGGCTCTTGTTGGCCCTTCTTGTGGTGGCCGAAACTGCAAGAAAGGTGGGATGTACATCTACACGATAAAAAGGGACTCCCGCAATCTTCAGCAACCGCCACGGTGTCCTCTTTGGGTTTCGGGTTTCGGAGGCAGAGCTAACAGGGTTTAGGTTTTAGGGTTGAACCCTAAACCCCGAACCCAAAACGTGAGCCAGAACTCTTACCCTTGGGAAGCCATTCGCTGACGCCTTGCCCAGCGCCAAGCCAGCAGCTAAGACGATAGGCACCTATTCATTGGTTTAGGGTTTAGGGTTTAGGGTTTGGGGTTTGGGGTTTGGGGTTTGGGGTTTGGGGTTTGGGGCTTGGGGCTTGGGGCTTGGGATGTAGGCCGTGGGGTTTAGGGTCCCCCCCTAGTACCCTAATCGCGTTACAATGGGTTATAAGTACAGCGTAATTGGGTTACAAAGTACCCTGAACCTCCCAGCAGGCATTGGAGTGAGGGCTTCAGCTAAACCCTAAACCCTAAACCCTAAACCCTAAACCCTAAACCCTAAAACCTAGGCAGACGCAGGGGCCGCTCTGTTCAAGGCGCCAGGGGTGTGGGGAATCAGGTAGCTCACTGAAGTGGGGTCCCCCTTGGGGATTTAGGGTTTAGGGTTTAGGGTTTGGGGTTCTTACAAGGGTGCCGTACTATTTAGGGGACCCAAAAACAAGTTAAAGGAACTACCCAAGTACAGGTCTTGGGTTCAGGGTTTCACATTAGCAGCCTAGCGCCTTGCAAGAAAAAATAAACGTGCCTAGGGTAAACCGGGGTGGTCTTGGAACCCCCTTTTGAGCAAACTTTTTCTTTGCTACCTTCTTTGTTTTCAAAGTTTAGGGTTTTGCACCCTAAGCCCTAAACCCTAAACCCTAAACCCTAAACCCTAAGAATCTTAAGGCCTCATGGGTCCTTAAGGAAAAGATTCGCATCGGTTTCGCATCCCAGCCCGGTGCCACCCCGACGCAGTTTACCAAAAAAAACACCCCTGCAAAGAATTTACGGCTTCCTAAACCCTAAACCCTAAACCCTAGACCCTAAACCCTAAACCCTAAACCCTCAACCCTAACCCTAAACCCTAAACCCTGGGGTTTAGGGTTTAGGAAGTTTAGGATGGGTTAGGTTTAGGAAGTTTAGGGTTTTAGGGTCTTCGAAGTTTGGGGTGGCATGAAGTCTGCTTAGAGGTGCACTGGTGGGTTTAGGGTTTCGGGTTTAGGGTTTAGGGTCTAATTATCAAATCGACTTATAGCCTACTTCGGGGACTTAGGGGGGGGGGGTTTATAAGTACAGATATAATTGGGTTTAGGGTTTAGGGTTTAGGGTTTAGGGTTTAGGGTTTATGAAAATATAGAAAGTAACATCCGAGGAATAACGTGGAAGATCTCTTAGATAATGGAAAGGTACAGAGCACTTTCTCGAATGTTCGTGGGATCCAAACATTCGTCAGAACCCCGGATTGCACATACATTCCCATGCCGTCGACTTGGGTTCGTCATGTCTGCTGTGGGTATGTGTGTGTGTTCTGAGGACAGGACCCAAGCCATTTTAACTCCACAACCCCCCTACTAAGAAGCAACGAGGTGTCAGGCGCCCCAGGACTACCCAGCTCACCAGTGCGTATGAGGTATGCGTTCCACCTGAGGGAAAGTTGCGACTGAATGGTACTCGGGAAACGTATGCGTAGAGCAAAGGGCCCCCAAACAGGGATCCTAATTTAGAGAACAACCTATTTTGCTGCCTAAACCCTGGCCTTGCTAGCTCAGCGTTTGACAGATGTCTGCCTTAAAAATACGCGAGGAGAAACACAGTAGGGAGCTTGGAAACTGCACCCCAACCAAGCAGTCGAAGTGGCCGCCGGAGGTCAAGGACTGTAGGCTGCAGGGAAGCTGCACCCCATCCAAGCTCTGGTTGTAGTTCTTGCAGAAGGTCAAGGTGTGTAGGCCGCTGGGAAACTGCACACCTTTCAAGCTCTGGTTGAAGTTGACACCGAAGGTCAAGATTTGTAGGCCGGTGGGAAACCGCACCCCTTCCAGGCTCTGGGTGAAACAATTGCCGATGGTCAAGGTCTGGAGGCCGCTGGGAAGCTGCACCCCTTGCAAGCTCTGGCTGAAACAGTGGCCGAAGGTCAAGGTCTGTAGGCCGCTGGCAAGCTGCACCTCTTCCAGGCTCTGGTTGAAGTTCTCACCGAATGTCAAGGTCTGTAGGCCGCTGGGAAGCTGCACCCCTTCTAGGCTCTGGTTGAAATCACAGCCGAAGGCCAAGGCAACAAGGACATCCATGGCATCCGTGTCTTGATTAAATCCTGTCTTTGATAGCGATCGCTTTATGCAGCGTGCGGCGCAGCCTGCACCATATTTCCGCACCACGTATGTGAGTTCTTGGTTTTGAGTTTGTTGCAGCAGCGGCTGGAGCAGTTCGAGGACACGCCCACCGGACGTCAGCACGATTGACGCAGCTGAAAGGCCAACACTTTCTGCGACGCGTCTCCGGACGGAAACGGGGCTGGATCCGTATCGTGCACATGGAGCTCAAACGTGGAGCCGGCAAGACAGCGGATGGTCAACGGCGCGGCATGCTGGCGCTTCGGCACCGGCGAAGAAAGGCGCAAAAAAAAAATGGAAATTTCAGTTCACTTAGTTATTCTTGACCGGGTAGTCGAGAATTAAAGAACTATCTATAGGTATACCTCCCCAGGGGAGCAGATAACTCCCTAATCTTTGTGCAGTGACTTGAGAAAAGCAAGCTGTTCCTGTTTGGCTTCGGATACGTTACGGGGGTTTTGCCGGGCTAGGGCCACCCTAAACCCCAAACCCTAAACCTTAAGCTTGTGGTTCAAGGGCTGGGCGCCGCCCCAACTGCAAGGATCCCCTGATTTGTCACTCGCTCGAACCCTTTTGTGGGTTTAGGGTTTAGGGTTTGGGTGGTTTGGGCGGTTTAGGCGGTTTAGGCGGTGTAGGGTTTAGGGTTTAGGGCTTAGGGTTCAGCATCTCGTGTACAAGCTTTCAGAAACCCCGTGAGCCAGAGCCATGCCCCATGCCTCCCCTCCGCAATGCCGGGCCAGTGCCCGACCCCCCTCTCTGACCTCCTATACCCGGTGACCCCGACCCTCCCGACCCAACCAACTGCTGACGCTTACTGACTGCGACCCCCCTAGTCAGCTGACTCCTTGGTTTTTGCAGTTTTGGAATTAAATCCCTGAAGCAGGTCTAGGACCCCCCTGGAAGCCCCCTTTTGAATCCCTGGACTTTCCTAAATTTAGTAGAGGTCGGGGAGTGATTTGGGGCTTGGGGTTCGAGGGTTAGGGCTTTCGGGGGGTTACGGCCCCCCAGGGTGAACACCCTGGCTAGCTTCTTTTCCGGTAGGGAGTAGTAATTAGGGTGGCCTGGGGGAGGGGTGGGGCAGTAAAGGATTCCATGAAGAGAGCCTCTCGCGTGCTCAGCACTGCAGGTTTTAGGAGGCTAAATTTTCGTTTTAGGCTGCGGGCGATTTGAGCAGACGGTTTGGTCTCCTGAATGCCCAAACCAAAACCAAGCCCACACACCCAAACTCTAAATCCCGAAAATCCCTAAACAAACCCTAAACCCTAAACCCTAAACCCTAAACCCTAAACCCTAAACCCTAAACCCTAATCCCTAAACCAAAAGACCAAACATCCCAGAACCCGAAGCCTAAGCCCCTAAACTCTAAACCCGTAAACCCCAAAGCCTAAACCCCTAGACCCTAAACCCCTAAACCCCTAAACCCTAAACCCTATATCCCTAAACCCTACTTGGAGGCTCATGGGTACTTATAACCACAATAATAAGTCTACTTATAACCCACTTACGGGACTTAGGGGGCTTATAAGTACAGTTTTCTTGTGGTTAGAAGTACGCCTGAACCTCCAAGTATATCCCTAAAGCCCCAAACCCTAAACCTTAACCCTACACCCTAAACCCCATGTCCCTCATAAGGGTTGCTGGTCTCTTTGAGTAGGGCTTCTGTTTTATGGGGCATGTATTCGGGGTCTCTGATTTAGGGTAACAGATAAAGAGGCCAGCGGCCTTTGCAATATATCCCTAAACCCTATACCCCAAAACCCTATATCCCTAAACCCTACATCCCTAAAACCCCAAAGCCCTCACCCTAAACCCGAAACCCTAAACCCTAAACCCCAAACCCTAAGCCCTCCCTCAAAACGCAACCAGGAGGCCGTCACAGGACCAGTCGTCACCCCGGCAGAATCCCAGGCGATGCAGACGATCACCTGTGGGGACGGAAGAAAGTAGGGTTTGGGGTTTCGGCTTTAGGCTTTAGGGTTAGGGTGTAGGGTTTAGGGTTTAGGGTCCAGGGTTCAGGATAAAATTAAACCCGAAACAAGCTCTAAACTTCAAATCCTAAACCCCAAACCCTAAACCCTGAAACGCAAACCCTAAACCGCCCTATCTCTGTTCCCCCTGAACCCTGAACCCCAGCCCCTCAACCTAAACGTATAGGGCTTGGGGTAAAGCCTAAACCCTAAACCCTAAACCCTAAACCCTAAAACCCCCCTATATAAACCCTAAACCCCCAGGGCTTCATTCAGGGCTTCAAGTAGATGGCTCCGGGCACCTCATCTGCCAGAAAAGTCAGCACAAGGCACAGCAGATAGCCCACGAGCAGGATCCTGGGCGTCTGAGGGCTGTTTGGTAGGGTTTAGGGTTTAGGGTTTAGGGTTTAGGGTTAAGGGTTTAGGGTTCAGGGTTTAGGGTTTAGGGTTCAGGGTGTGGGGTTTAGGGTTTAGGGTTTAGGGTTTAGGGTTTAGGGTTTAGGGTTTAGGGTGGAGGGTTTTAGGGTTTTGTTTAGGACTTCAGGGATTTAGGGTTTAGGGTTTAGGGTTTAGGGTTTAGGGTTTAGGGTTTAGGGGTTAGGTTAACCCCCAGGAACCCCAGGAGCGATAAAGGGAACCCTTTCTGCTCAAGGCTTGTGAGGAGCACTAAGGCCTGCACCCTAAACTACTATTTGCTTAAGAAGCACAAAAAAATCACAGGGATTATCGTACTCCCTACTATAATCCCTACTAAGGACTGTTACTATAAGGGGGAACGTCCCAACCTAAACCCCTCAACCCCCAACCCTGAAACCCGATGCCCTGACGAACAACAAGTACCACCGAGGAACCAAGGATCATGAACCCTAGACCCCTCAACCCCAAACCCTAAAACACCTAAACCCCTAAACCCCTAAACCCCTGAACCCTGAACCCTGAACCCTGAACCCTGCACCCTGCACCCTAAACCCTAAACCCTAAACCCTAAACTCCAAACCCTAAACCGGGGAACCAAGGAACATGAAGAGTGGTAGGTCAAAGTACACTTTGGCCATGCCTGGCAGACAAACGCCGGTGCTGCCCTGTGGGATGAGGTGGGGTTTAGGGTTTAGGGTTTAGGGTTTAGGGTTTAGGGTTTAGGGTTTAGGGTTTAGGGGTTTTTTTGAGTTTGGGATGTAGGGTATGGGGTCTGTCGGACTTCTGGGCCTCTAGAGCTGAAGATCTATCTATAGCTCAGAA
This sequence comes from Symbiodinium natans, assembly GCA_905221605.1. Classification (NCBI taxonomy): domain Eukaryota; class Dinophyceae; order Suessiales; family Symbiodiniaceae; genus Symbiodinium; species Symbiodinium natans. Next base: position 320,907 of record CAJNDS010002570.1, on the reverse strand, counting down.
GACCTGGAGGGCTTAGGCAGGCTTTAGCAACCTCAAACCCTCCGAACTCGCAAACCCTAAACCCTCAACCCTCCAACTCCCCAAACCCCAAAACCCTAAACCCTAAACCCCAAGCCCTAAACCCTAGCCCTAAACCCTAAACCCTGAACCTTTAAAACCCAAGGAGCCTAGGGAGATGCCAAAGCCAACGCCAAGAGCCACCGAGAGGACCAGCTTCCTTGGATCCACTTAAAGACCCCTTGGGGGGAGGATCGAGTGAGGGTTTAGGGGTTTAGGGTTTAGGGCTAGGGTTTAGGGTTTAGGGATAAGGGTTGAGGGTTTAGGGTTTCGGGTTTAGGGTTGGGGAGTTTAGGGTTTGGGGCAGCAGCACGCCCATGCGTCTGCAACAACCATCTTTCCAGCCCTAAACCCTAAACCCTAAACCCTAAACCCTAAAACCTAAAGGAACAAAGGCAAAGGCCAGGGAGCTCTTTCGAGTAGGCGCCTCGGCTCAGCTGCTCAACCTTGACGAAAGAAGGTCAGCAACCAAAGCTGAGAGGGTTTAGGGTTTAGGGTTTAGGGTTTAGGGTTTAGGGTTTAGGGTTTAGGGTTTAGGGTTTGAGGTTAGGCCTTGCGGCTGAGGGCAAGTTGAGAAGACGAGGATACCAGCTGGATTCTTGCGGTTGTGGGTTTAGGGTTTAGGGTTTAGGGTTTAGGGTTTAGGGTTTAGGGTTTAGGGTTTAGGGTTTAGAGCTTTAGGGTTTAGGGTTTAGGGTGTCAGCAGCTTGGCTTTTACACCCTTGTTGGAAGAAAAGGCGGTGTCATCATCGTGACTTTTGACCTTACTGCAACTACAGGAAACCATATCATCTCTAATTCAGTGAACATTGCTAAGTAGCGTTTCGCGCCTCAATCAACGCATCGAGTCACACTCTTCCCACGGCACAGGGATTTCTCCCAAACGTGATTTTCCCTGTGCCCCCTAAACCCTAAACCCTAAACCCTAAACCCTAAACCCTAAACCCTAAACCCTAAACCCTAAACCCTAAACCCTGTATGAAGTCCATCAGACAGGAGACTTTGTTAGACCTGCGAAGTCTGATCTCGAACCGCTCGCGGAACCTTCCGCCCAAGTTGGAAGCCTGAACCTAAACTCTGGTGTTCCGTTAGGGTTTAGGTTTAGGGTTCAAAATGTACCAGGCACTGCCTAAAAACCGTCAGACACAAAATCCTAATCCCCCCCCCCCCCCCCCCCCCCCCCCCCCCCCCCCCCCCCCCCCCCCCCCCCCGGCCACCCCCCTGCTCAAGCTCCTCCAAGAGTTTAGGCACGCTTTGGGCTGGACATGCCACAATTGTCAAGACCTCCCTAAACCCCGAAACCCAAAACCGTGCACCCACGAACCCCTGAACCCTAAAGCCCTAAACCCCCTAAGGCCCTAAACCCTTAACCCTCAACGCCGAGCTGCCGTCTTGCCCAGTGCAGCAAGGGCAGGCTCCTTTGGGGTTTAGGGTTTAGGGCTTGCTGGATTGTGGCGCAGAAGCTGTGAAGGTTGGGACACAGAAGAGATTCCCGAAAGCTTCGTCAGGTGCGAAGAGCAGGTGCGATTGTTGAGGGCCATCTAACATTTTCATCCCACCCTACACTGAGCCAACAGAACCACCCTAGACTGCTGTCTTCCTTTCAGGGTTTAGGCTTAAACTCTATTATTGTCAAGCCGGGCACTAGGGCTGATATGGGTTCTGCGCTCCGTAGGGCTTTGGAGGTAAATCTTGAGGGAGGGGGGGGGGGGGGGAGTGGCGGGGATTCACACCCAACCGCACGTCCTAGCATGACACCCCGAACCCCCCCAAACCCTGAACCCTGAACCCTGAACCCGAAACAACCCTCAACCCTGGGACCACAAACCACAACCCCTGAACCCTAGCAGCCCCCAAACCTATACTCTGAACCCAGAGGGCCCTAAACCCTAAACCCTAGGAACCCACGCTCGCCCCCCCCCCAAACCCTCAAACCCCTCAACCCTACACCGTAAACCCTGAACCCTACGACCCTGAACCCCTAAACCCTAAACCCTAGGCCCTAAACCCTAAACCCCTTAACCCGGCGGCAAGGCGCCGAAAAGGTGGCCAGCAATCCGGCAAGGAAGCCGAAGCCCAGGAGAACCAGCGATCCCCAGGTTTGTCCTTCCGCTTCTTTCTGTTTTGGGTTTAAGGTTTAGGGTTTAGCGTTCAGGGTTTAGGGTTTCGGGTCTTGGGTTTAGGGTTTAGGGCTTCGGGCTTCGGGCTTCGGGCTTAGGGTTTTGGGTTTAGGGATCGAACTCTCTCGACCCCACCTCGGCTCTCCCCCTTCTCAATCCCTGACTTGCTTGTTTAGCGTGAATAGGAGTGTAGGGTTTAGGGTTTAGGGTTTAGGGTTTAGGGTTTAGGGTTTAGGGTTTTGGGTTTAGGGTTTAGGGTTTAGTGATCTGAAGTATGGGCCCTTAATCTGGGCCCCCTGTTACTGAACCCTTACATACACACTACATAACAAGGGCCCATACTTCGGATCCCTTACTCAATCCCTTTCAACAAGGGTATAAGGGACCATAAGTATAACTGCACTTATAAGCCCCCTAAGTCCCCTAAGTAGGTTATAAGTACATGTATATTTGTGGCTATAACCCTAAACCCTACACCCTTGTGGAACCTGCAAGTAAGGGACCCTACTAAGGGACCATATGGCTCCAACCCTAAACCCTAAACTGAACCCTAAACCCTAAACCCTAAACCCTAAACCCTAAGCCCTAAGCCCTAGACCCTAAACCCTAAACCCGACACCGTAAACCCTAAACCATACTAAGGGACCATATGGCTCCAACCTTACACCCCCGAGGGCCCGTCCGTAGAACCGGACAGCGTTCGGGAGGTGCCTTGGTATATCTGGGGGAGGCCCTAGAATCGGCTCGGTTTAGGGTTTAGGGTTTAGGGTTTAGGGTTTAGGGTTTAGGGTTTAGGGTTTAGGGTTTAGGGTTTAGGGTTTAGGGTTTAGGGTTTAGGGTTTAGGGTTTAGGGTTTAGGGTTTAGGGTTTAGGTTTAGGGTTTAGGGTTTAGGGTTTAGAGTTTAGGGTTTAGGGTTTAGGGTTTAGGGTTCAGGGTTCAGGGTTCAGGGTTTAGGGTTTAGGGTTTAGGGTTTAGGGTTTAGGGTCCAGGGTTCGGGGCACCCATAATACCCCCAAGATATCATCAGGCCAGAAAAAGGAGCTTTTTTGGGAAAGCTGTGACTGGAGGAAAGGCTTCTCTGTGAAGCCTTTACAAAGGCTCAGGGTTTAGGGGCCCAGATGCAGGGTCTCCAGTGTTTAGGTGGTTTAGGGTTTTGCGTTTCTGCGGTAGGCTTCGGAGGTCATCAAGGTTCAGGGTTCAGGTTTTAGGGTCTGTGTCCCTGGCATACGAGGGAAGGGTTATGGGACCAGCTTCAGTTTTGTAGCAGGGATCCTGTATCCTAACCTAAACCGTATAGCCCTAAACCCTACAAACTCTAAACCGTAAACCCTACAAATGCTGAACTACCCCCTCCAAGTCCTAAACCCTATACCCCCCCAAATCCTAATCCCTAAACCCTTAAATTCCGCAGATTTAGGGCCTAAACCCTACAAATTCTGAACCCCAAACCCTAAACCCCAAATCCGAAACCCTAAACCCTTAAACTCCGGAGATTCTGGACCTTGAGCCTCTCAATTCCTCTGCGCCGGGCCACGCACCGGCGCCGGCGCCCAAGGGAACGAGGCCGCCATCCAGCCCCAAAGTGAAAAGGAACATCCCGACCTTCGGAGGGTTTAGGGTTTAGGGTTTAGGGTTGAGGGTTATGGTTTAGGGTTTAGGGTATATATGGTTTAGGTCCTGGGGTTTATGATTGCATCTTTGGGGGGATGTTGGGGGGTAGGGTTTAGGTTCAGGGTTCAGGTTCAGGCTTCAGGGTTCAGGGTTTAGGGTGAAAAGGAACATGCCCCGACCTGGGGGGGTGGGGTTTCGGGCTTCGTGTTTTTTGAGGTTTGGGGCTTGGGGTGCATCTTGGATTGGGCAGGGATGCAGAGCCCCTTGAGGGCTAAGGGTTCGGGGTTCCGGGTTTCTGGGGTTTAGGTTTAGGGTTTTAGGGTTTCTAGGGTTTAGGGTTTAGGGTTTAGGGTTTAGGGTTTAGGGTTTAGGGGTTGAGGGTGTTCTGGGCGTTTAGGGGGTTAGGGGTTTCGGATTTAGGGGTCTGAGGCTTGCGGCAAATCACTCGGCCGTGAGACACTTGTCAGCCCCACCCAGCCCAGCCTGAAACAGTTCTAAGCCCCCGCGTCCCCCCCCTACCCCCCAACAAAAAACACACGTGTACACGTACAATAGCTTAGGTTCGAGGTCCGTTGGGAGAAAGGGGGGGGGGGAGACATTTACTCCCCCAAGCCCTAAACCCTAAACCCTAAACCCTACAAACCCCCAACATTGCTCAAAACTGTCCGAACCAAGGAGCCAAACAGCACAGGAGTCCCGTCAGTGTCACCAGAAAGTTTTGGAGCCTTTCCTGGGCCAGAGGTTCTTGGTAGCCCTGTAGCCATCTATGAGAGTAAGGGCACCAATTTTTAGTGTTTTGGGTTTAGGGTTTAGGGGTTAGGGTTCAGGGTCTGCTATCTCCAGTTTATGGTCTGACAACTTTAAGTTCTGATAGCATATACTGCCTATGGCCGCAAAAGGGGGCAGCATATGAATCTCCCTAAACACTAAAGCCTTAGAAGTAGTGTAACATGATTGAGCTAAACCCTAAACCCTAAACCCTAAACCCTAAACCCTAAACCCTAAACCCCCCCAACCCCTAGAGACTAGTGGTTGCATTTGCAAGATTGCAGGCCTCAGCTCTCAAGCCACTTCGGCTTTTGGGCTGTGTTTGGCAAGAAAACCAAAAGCCCCAAGACACCTTAAGCCCTACAGGGTGGGGCCCCCTTACTATACTAACTGTAGTTAAGGGACTTATAACCTAACTTAGGGTCCTTATAACCCAATTTAGGGCCCTTCTAACTCTGCTTATAACTAGGGGGCCCCACCCTGTAAGCCCTAAGAAAACAGCCCCAAGAGAACCAAAAGCCCTAAGACACCCTAAGCCCTAACAAGCCCCTCCAGAAGCCGTAGCCCCCTCCACGAGGGTTTCGGATTTACGCCTCTAGGATGGCCCATAAAGCCCTCTGAAGAATACAACTAAACCCTAAACCCTAAACCCTAAACCCTAAACCCGAAACCCTAAACCCTAACCCTCTTAAGCCCACTTAGGGAAACTAGAAAATGCCCCAAGGGCCTACCCAGAATTTCAGAGTTTCGGGTCAAAAAAGGCCGCTGTGCAGCCGGGGCTCCCGAAGCAGCAGGAGGACCTCTGGTGCCAGGGCTCTCTAAAAACCCGGGTTTAGGGTTTAGGGCTTAGGGTTTATAAGGGTTTAGGGTTCAGGGTTTAGGGTTAAGCGTTTAGGGTTCAGGAGTTTAGGAGTTTAGGAGCTTAGGGGTTTAGGGTTTCGGACACCACAGATCCGATGAACCCTATAAGCCCTTTAAACCCCATACAAGCCCGATAAAACCCTAAGCAAACAACACTGGAAACGAATACAAAGAAACCATAAAGCCTACAAGCGCTATCATCAATCCTCTACTAGTACGACCGAAGCTTGGTAAGACCGAAGCTTTTTACCCTTCTTGAGGCCTAGCATTGAGTGTAAGGTTTGGGGTTGAGGGATTTCACGCGCTGAGGGCCTTTAGTTGGGATGCCTGAGTGCAGAAGGGCTGGGCTCAGATACCCGAAGTAGCCCCCAAGAAGCTTGGGGGTTCCATGGCGGTTTAGGGTTTAGGGTTTACAGTAGGGTTTGGGGTTTAGGGTTTATGGTTTCGGGTTTAGGCACACATGCTACTGCCTGACTGACGAGGTGCGTCGAGTTTGCGCAGAAACTGGCGCAGCCGGAAGTCATTTTGAACAAGCCTTTCTAAGGGGTTTAGGGTTTAGGGTTTAGGGTTTAGGGTCCTTCAGTTTCACAAGGGAACGAACATAAGCAGATAAGCGTGGCGAGGAAGGGCCCGAACTGAAGAAAAACAAACCATATGGTCAGTGCTTGCCGCTACGTCCAGTACCAAGCCTTCTATGAAGTACTTGGAGGTTCAGGGTACCTATAACCCCAATTATGGCTGTACTTGTAAGCCCCCTAAGTCCCCTAAGTAGCTTATAGGTAGACTTATAATTGTTGCTATATGTACCCATGAACCTCCAAGTAGAAGAAGCACATCAGCCATGTCTGGCACAAAGCATGCGATCAAGGAAGGGATGTATATACTAGGAATGGCTGGGGTATAGAGGAAATATGGGGGATTCCGAAATCAGGGGTCCTTCTTGGGTTCCTGAAGGAATCTTACTATTTGCGGGTCTATATTCAGGGTTTAGGGTTTAGGGTTTAGGGTTTCGTAAACCCCCATATCGAAGAATCTTCTCAAGTCGCCCTAAGAGCTGCAGGATGAGCTTAGGGTTTAGGGTTTAGGGTTTAGGGTTTAGGGTTTAGGGTTTAGGGTTTAGGGTTGCTAGCCCAGGGGCAAGCAGCAGGAAGCCTGCTAGGGGCAGCACTGCCCGGCAAGCTTCAACGCACGCGGAGATCACCTCCAAGGAAGGAGGTGGCACAATAGACCCTCAACCCTCAACCCTACACCTTAAACCCGAAACCCTAAACCCCCTAAGCCTTATGATGCCGGGTGGGTTGAGTCTACATGACCCATGCTCTGTTGAGCTGTCGCCCGGCTTTCCTATTGCCTCTCTGGCTTAGGCACTTGGAGTTTCAGGGTACTGATAACCCCAGTTACAAGTGTACTTATAAGCCCTTTAAGTCCCCTAAGTAGGTTATAAGTAGATTTCTAATTGTGGTTATAAGTACCCATGAACCTCCAAGTAGGGTTGAGGGGCTTCCCCGCTACCCGCCCAAACTTCCCCCGAAGATTGCTGGGAATGAGCTTCGAAGCCATCATCCCCTGCCAAGCCACCTACCCTAAACCCCAAACCCCAAACCCCAAACCCCAAACCCCAAACCCCAAACCCCAAACCCCAAACCCCAAACCCCAAACCCCAAACCCCAAACCCCAAACCCTAAACCCTAAACCCTAAACCCTAGCCCTAGAGCCCTGAAGCCACGAATGTCGTCTGAGGGCTCCAAGTTTGGGCGTGAAACCCAAGGGCTCCAAACTCTGAGACCCCTCAACCCAAAACCCTAAACCCTGAACCCGAACCCTAAACCCTAAACCCTGAACCCGAAACCCGAAACCCCAAACCCTGGGACCCCTCTAAAGTCCTGAAACCCAAAAGGCCCTCAATTTGGGAGACATCGATGGAAAGCTCTGAAGACACCGAAACAATGCAAAAACATTACCCGGGAACGCTACACTCCAAACCCCAAACTAACCCAGCACCTTTGCTCTGAGAGGGCCTAGGCAAACCAAAGCTCGCAACCCTAAACCTAACACCCTAAACCCTAAACCCCAAACCCTACACCCTGTAAACCCTAAAAACCCAAACGCCCTAAACGCCCTAAACACCCTAAACACCCTCAACACCCTCAACACCCTAAACCCTAAACCCTAAACCCTAAACCCGAAACCCTAAACCCTAAACCCTAACCGTGGTGCAGCCAAGGTGCATCCACCTGTGGTTGGACGTCTCCGATCCTGGCGACTCAGGGCTTCTGACATAAAAGGAGTGGGGTTTAGGGTTTAGGGTTTAGGGTTTAGGGTTTAGGGTTTAGGGTTCAGGGTGTAGAATTTAGGGTTTATTGTTTAGGGTTTAGGGTTTAGGGTGTAGGGTTTAGGGTTTCGGGGTAGGGTTGCGGGCTTAAGGCTTAGGGTTTAGACTCCCAACCCGAGTTCCCCAAGGCCCTAAACCCTATATGATCAGTTCTCGTCTTCTCGACGTCATGGTTGGCAAAACCCTAAACCCTAAACCCTAAACCCTAAACCCTAAACCCTAAACCCTAAACCCTAAACCCTAAACCTCGAACCCTAAACCCTAAACCCTAAACAACCCAAGGTGGTACCCTTGGGTTTGGGGACCCTTCGGAAAGCTTCTCCAAGGTACTATAAGGGCCATCCAGGGAGTGCATTAAGGGAGACTTCAAGGGGTTTAGGGTTTAGGGTTTAGGGTTGAGGGTTCAGGGTTTAGGGTTTAGGGGTTAGGGGGTACAAGTCTTAACCCCTTGACATACTACCACCTTGGGGACCAAATGAAGCCCACAATTGGGGTCACATGACCCATGCTACTCTACTGCTTATTGTGGTAGAGGATATAGGGGCCTGAAGAATAATAACAGTGTTTCGGGGGGATATTGTAGTATGATTCTAAAAGGACCCTAAGGGAAAACTGTTAGTAATTCTTCCGACCCCTACATTGGACCATAAACCCGTTTAGGGTTCATTTTAGTCGCCAAGTACCCTACTTAGGGGACTTAGGGGGCTTATAAGTACAGTTATACTTGGGGTTATATGACAAGTACCCTGAACCTCCAAGTAAACCCGAATTAAACCCTAAACCCTAAACCCTAAGCCCTAAACCCCAAACCCTAAACCCTAAACCCTAAGAACCCTATACCCTAAGAACCCGAGGCCCCAAGCTGTCTTCTCCTTTCCTGGCCGAGCGGCCCCACCTTTCCTGGTGGGATGAGCGGCGCGAACGCGTCATCCTCAGAGCCCCAGCGCGTCGGGGCTTGGGGTGTGTCAACCCTAAACCCTAAACCCTAAGCCCTAAACCCTAAACCCTCAACCCCAAGCCCTAAGCCCTAAACCCTAAACCTAAGCCCTCAACCCTAAACCCTAAACCCCAAACCTTACACCCTAAAGGGCCCTAAACCCTAAAAGGAGAGGGGGGCTTCGGGGGTTGCAAGGAAGCCCCACCCCACACTACTAAGTGTAGATCGGGGACGTATACATAATGCCGAAGTGTAAAAACTTCCACCCTAAGTGTTTAGGGTTTTGTGTTTAGGGTTAGGGTTTATATGCCCTTCCCCTGAATCGGGGTTGATTTGAACTATGGCCTTTTTTGGGTAGTAGCCTAAGCTACAGCAAACATGCCGTAAGACTATCTTCACAAGGCCTGGGGCGTAAGACTCCTACGCCCTACGCCCTGAACCCCCCTAAATCGCGAACAAACCCTAAACCCCAAACCCCAAACTCTAAACCCTAAACCCGAAACCCTAAACCCTAAAACCCTAAACCCTAAACCCTAAACCGAGGCCCAGCAGCGAAGGGGTCAATCGTGACGGAGCGGCCACCAAAGGCCCAGCCAATGGCCCAAACACCTGAGATCGCTTTAGGAAGTAGGGTTTAGGGTTTAGGGTTTAAGGTTTAGGGTTTAGGGCTTAGGGTTTGGGGTGTAGGGTTTAGGGTTTAGGGAGGGCTTCAGCCCCAGGGTTTTGGGTTTTTGGGTTTCGGGGTTTTGGGGTTTGGGGTTTTGCGGTTTTGGGGTTTTGGGCTTTTGAGGTTTGGGGTTTTGGTTGCTGTTCTGGGGTTAGGGTTTCAGGGCTTCAAGGCCTTTACAGCCTTAGGGCTTTTAACCCTAATAACTAAACCTAAACCCTAAACCCTAAACCCTAAACTTTCAGGGCTCAGGCTCAGCCGGATCTTTCGGGCTTCAGGGTCTTTAGGGGGATAGGATTAGGGGGGACCCTTGGGGATATAGACCCTCTGAATAAGGCCCCTGTTTAAGAGATCCAGAAGACTACTACTTGCTTAAGAAGCCCCCCCCCCCCGACAAAAAACACAAAAATAGTAACCCCTAGATTCCCCTGAAAAACCAAAACCCTGAACCCTGAACCCTGAACCCTGAACCCTGAACCCCAAACCCTAAACCCTAAACCCTAAACCCTAAACCCTAAACCCTAAACAACCTTCTTTCAACTCGCGAGCGCTTCGGCATCCTTTAGAGCTGAGGGTTTAGGCCCTAAACCGGGTTTTTAGGGTTTAGGGTTGAGGGAAAATTCTAGCCCTAAACCCTAAACCCTAAACCCTAAACCCTAAACCCTAAACCCTAAAGGTGTCCAGGCATCAGGGCTCAAAGCCTGGGAGCCATGTTAGCAACGACTTAGGGTGGCAGACCTTTCGGGTTGACTACTATGTGCTGAAGAACCCCAACAAATGATAGATAACAATCCCCATACTACCCTTATAAGGACGAACACTTTGATTTTAAGAGAATCCCGAAAAAAAAACCCTGAAAAGGAAGAATATTTTGATTTTTTGGGGGTGCTTAAGCAAGTAGTAGTTAGGGCTCTCCGCCAGAGTTTCTCCACATCTGCAGGACAACAATGCGAGAGAACAAGCTGACAATAATAACAGTTATAAAGGGTTTTCGGGCCAGGGTTTAGGGTTTGGGGTTTGGGGTTTGGGGTTTGGGGTTTGGGGTTTAGGGTTTAGGGTTTAGGGTTAGCTTAGGTTGGCTTAAGAATGACACTTCTCGCAAAAGTAACACAGGCTCCCAAAACCTTGGAAAATTGCACTGGAGCCCTATACCCCAAATCCTAAACCCCTAGTCCGAGCACCTGTTAAATTAAGCCCCCCATATTTAAAGAAATTTCTTTTCTCCGGAAGCCCGCCGGAAGACTACTTTCCATTACGGTGGATTTGGTATGGACATAACCCCCCACATTTAAAGATTTTTGTTGGGGGGTTTGCAAAATCTGATCGTAGGCCTTTTTTGTGTCTTCGGACCTGCAATTTCGATCTGTGAAACATCTGTGAAGCTAGAGAGTCAATACTTTGTTATTCCGTTTTAATAGAGGTTCTATACATTCCTATTGTTTTCAATACACTCTTATTGTTTTTAATAGAGAATCAATACAGGGCCATGGTCCAACTATTGCGGAACCCTGCATTCCTTATTGTGGGGGGGGGGGGGGGCCCACCAATTAAACAAGAGCTCGGATTAGACCTGACCCTAAAGAAGAAAACTCCGGACAACAAACCAAATCAACAAAACAAAAACGCGCAAACCACTAGAAAGCCGGGGGTTCGCAAAGCCCACATCGCCAAGTGGATCATGCCGTCCACGCGGCTGAAGACAGGGAAGAGCGACGCAAATGTCACAATCCCGAATCCGGACAAGCTCCTTGCTGTTGGGTTGAGGGCTTAAGGGCTTTTTGGTTTTTAGGATTCATAGGGTATAGGGCTTGCAAGGTATGCAAGCACGCAAGTGAAAACCTCGTGTGCTGCGGGCAGCTAAGAGGCTGCAGCTGAGAGGATATAGGGAGTGCCAGCGCGACCCCATATACCCTAGAATGTACTCTAAATCCTAGACCTTAACTAATAAACCCTAAACTCTAAACCCTGAACCCTAACCTCTAAACTCTACACCCTAAGCCCAGGATCCTGAGCCCCAAGCCCTTAAAGCACAAGAAGAATCCACATGTTGCTGTTGAAAGAGGACTTTCATAAGGGAACCTGTTTCCCTTTGGAAATCAGGTTTGGGGTTTACAGGAAAGCCGCGAACCGAACCGCAAACCGGAACCGAACCGCCAGGAACCGCACGCACGAAGGAACCGTGTGAACCGTGAACCGCCGAAACCGCGACAAAAAAGACCGCCGTGGAACCGAGGGCCTCCAGCCTCCAGCCCTCCAGCCTCCAGCCCTCCAGCTCCCCCCCTCCAGCCCCTCCATCCCCTTCAGCCCCTCCAGCCCCTCCTTTCATGGAGAGGGGTTGGAGAGGGGCTGGGCCGGGCTGGTGGAGGGTGGAAAGAAACTGGAATGGGCTGGAGGGGCTGGAGGGGCTGGAGGAGGCTGGAGGGGCTGGAGGGGTTGGAGGGGCTGGAGGGGGCTGAGGGGGAGGTGGGCTGGAGGGGCTGGAGGGGCTGGAGGGGCTGGAGGGGCTGGAGGGGCTGGAGGGGCTGGAGGGGCTGGAGGGCGCTGGGGGCTGGCGGGGCTGGAGGGGCTGGAGGGGCTGGAGGGGCTGGAGGGGCTTGAGGCTGCAAAACTTAGAGAAAAAAACCGGCAGGCTGGAGGGAGGGGCGGGTGGAGGGGCTGGAGGTGGAGGGAGGGGTGGGGGACCCGAACCGAACCGAACCGCAAACCGCAGCGAACCGCTTGAACCGGAACCGTTCCAGAGTATGTACCCCAAAACCGAACCGAACCCACACGAACCGTGGCCTTACTGGGTTTAGGGGTTAGGGTTTAGGGTTTAGGGTTGGTGGGTGGAGAATTGGTCGGGATTTGGAGGCTAACGGGTTTAAGGAAGGGCTCGGGGTTTGGAGTTTAGGATTTAGGGTTCAGAGTTTAGGGTTGAGAGCTAAAGGTTTAGGGTTTAGAGCCGAGGGCTTAGACCGTAAACCCTATAAACCCTAAACCCTAAACGCTGAATCCTAAACCCTAAACCCTAAACCCTAAACCCTAAACCCTAAACCCTAAACCCTAAACCCTAAACCCTAAACCCTAAACCCTAAACCCTAAACCCTTAACGGACGGGTGCCACCCTCCCTGCCGGGTGGCGGCTCGTCCACGGAAGCTGTTGAGTCACGCGATGTGCCGGCGATGCCAATACCTTGGGACTAGATTGACTAGATGGAAGTTGGCAAGGGCTTCGGGTTTAGGGTTTAGGGTTTAGGGCTAGGGTTTGGGGTTTAGGGTTTAGGGTTAAGGGTTAACGGTTTAGGATTTAGGGTTAGGGTTTAATGAGGTTTAGGGTGTAAATAGGGTTTAGGTTTTACAGGTTACTCCACGAGTCGGCTTTGTGTTTTGAAACCATGGTATCCCAACCTTAGAACCGGGACGGTCAGGGCCTTGAAGCAGCTAGGTCTCTGCAGTATCCGATGCCGAACTCAGAGTTCATTTCAAGGGCATGGTTGGGACAGTATGAACAATCCATCAAGTTTCTAGTCCTTCTTGAGTTTAAGTGCCCTTAAAAGTGTAAAATGCTACCCCACTATGACAAAAACTCCAAACCCTAAACCCTAAACCTTAAACCCTAAACCCTAAACCCTAAACCCTAAACCCTAAGGAAACCCCCCCCCCATGTTGTACCCAAGGTACCCAAAGCCAGGACGATGGGTACCGTGACGGGGCCTGGCAAATGCTGGGGTGGAGATCCCAAGGCGCAAGGTTTAGGGTTTAGGGTTTAGGGTTTAGGATTTAGGGTTTAGGGTTAGGGTTTGGTGGCCAGGACTTTGTTTTTTTTTGAAAGGGGGTTAGGGGTTAATTAGAAATTGAATGTAATTATAAATTTGGGGTCTGCGAAATTAGGGGTACCTTATTGGGCTCCTTTATCGTAAGGGGGGGTCTATATGATGGGTCCCTTACTATCCATTTCTGTATCAGTACATGTATGTATTATATGATCTATGTTTCGGTAACTTCGTTCGTCCTTGACACCAACACTGAAGCCCACCTTGCGAAACAAACTCTCCGCAATCCCGAAAACCCTCAGCCCCAATGGCAGCCCAGCCTAGAGTAGCCTATGCACTCTTCAAAATGTACTCTAAACACTATCAACCCTGAACCCTAAACCCTAAACCCCAGAGTGTAGCCCCTGTCCGGTACTTGGGGCATGGCCAGTCGTCACGGCGCCGCAATCCCAGGCTAGGCCGCTGATTTCCGGGAAGGTGCCGCCCTCGCTGACGCAGAAGAGGGTCCTTGCGGCTTACTTCGGCTTCAGCCCTCTAAAGGTTTGAGGCCAATTTCGGGTTTAGGGTTTAGGGTTTGGGGTTTAGGGTTTAGGGTTTAGGGTGCCTTGGAGCTTCTTCCGGTTCCTTTGGGGGCCAAATGAACCCCATAACTTGGCGCCATGAGGTTTTTATTCGGTTACCCTATGCTACAATAATCCCTGTTCAGGTATATGGAGCGCAAATCCTAAACCCTAAACCCTAAACCCTGTTCGGGCGCATTTAGTCCCCAAGGTGTCAGCGCATTCGAAGGCTTCTGGGGCCAATAGGGTTGAGGTCTCTAGGTTTGGCTGTTAAGGGCCGTTTGGGTTTAGGGTTTAGGGTTTAGGGTTTGGGGTTTGGGGTTTGGTGTTTTGGGGTTTGGGTTGAGGAATTATGTCTACAGGGTGGGGCCCCCTTACTATACTAACTGTAGTTAAGGGACTTATAACCTAACTTAGGGTCCTTATAACCCAATTTAGGGCCCTTACAACTCTACTTATAACTAGGGGGCCCCACCCTGTAGGGTTTAGGGTTTTGTAGGGTTTTGTAGGGTTTTGTAGGGTTTTGGGTTTGTGGTCTCGAGAGCTAGGGCCGATACTGTAGGGTGTCGGGATTAGGGGCTTGGGGCTTCTTTAGGTTTAGGGTTTAGGGTTTAGGGTTTAGGGTTTAGGGCTTTTGTGACATGGGGTCTTGGGGGCTTGAGGCTCGGGCTTGCTATGTCAAAGAACGGGCCAGCAAGATGCACTTGCAACATGAGGGGTTCAGGTTTCAGGGTGTTTAAAGCCCTAAACCCTAAACCCTAAACCCTAAACCCTAAACCCTAAACCCTAAACCTTAAGCGCTCGTGGCGTTTCAGGCAGCGCAATCCCTCAACCCCTCAACCTCTGACCACCTGCTGGGTTTGGGTTGAAGGGTTATAGAGTTTATGGGCCTTGCGGGGTTTTGCGGTTTGGGGACTGAGGACTTAGGGTTTAGGAGTTACAGAGCTTAAAGGGTTTAGGCATTTAGGGTTTAGGGTTTAGGGTTTAGGGCTTTGGGTTTAGGGTTTAGGGTTTAGGGTTTAGGGTTTAGGGTTTAGGGTTTAGGGTTTAGGGTTTAGGTTTGGTGCTGCCACGGGTCAAGGCCAGAGTGGGAAACACCGTAGCAAAGATGCAGCGCTTGATGCTCCTGAGTTGTGCTTTATAACCAATGGGATGTTCCCTATACTAACAGTCCGTAGGGGTTCAGGGTTTAGGGTTTAGGGTTTAGGGTTTAGGGTTCAGGGTTTGGGATGTTCCCCTCCTTAGTAGGGATGATAATCGGGGGTACTATAAT
>CAJNDS010002570.1:260968-300968 GCA_905221605.1 Symbiodinium natans | reverse complement strand
TGAGGGTGTAGGGTTTAGGGTTTAGGGTGTGAGGGCTTGAGGGTGTAGGGTTAAGAGGTTGAGGGCATAGGTTGTCCAGAAACTTTGAACCCTAAATCAGCCTGAGAGCCACCTTCCATGCCGAATTGCTTCACAGAAGCCCCCTAACCCCTAAACACTACGCCCCGACCCCCTAAACTTTCTAGACTCTCACTCCCTGAAGCCTAAACCCGAAATCCTAAACTCTAACACCGGAACCTTAGCCATGAAGCCCAAACTCTAAACAGCCAACAGGGTACCCTTTAACCCTAAACCCTAAACCCTAATTTGGAAGAACACCTCCCATGTAGGCACCACATAGGGCTTGAAACTCAGATCGTGGATTCGCTTGTGGTTAGTGTTTAGGGTTTAGGGTTGGTCCAGCGGTTTGCCTGGAGGCTTCTACCTCAACCTGTAAAAAATCTAAGGGTTTCAGGTTTAGGGATTAGGGTAACACCCTTTCTAAGGCTGCCCCTTTTCCAGGGCTAGAATACGATAGGTACCCAGCACGAAGCCGACAAACGTCACACGATCCAGCCTCCTTCCCGACCGAGTTGTCCCACACCTTCAACCCTAAACCCTAAACCCTAAACCCTAAACCCTAAACCCTAAACCCTAAACCCTAAACCCTAAACCCTAAACCCTAAACCCTAAACCCTAAACCCTAAACCCTAAACCCTGCCTGGGCCCTCTACCCGAAACCCTATGTCTCAGGCTTGCACCGCGATGCTGGCAGGGCTGTCATGACGTCAGGAGATCCTGCTAACTCTACATACATCCCTCGACGAAAGTGTAGGCTTGCTTGTTTAGGGTTTAGGGTTTAGGGTTTAGGGGGTAGGGCTTAGGGTTTAGGGCCAAGTTTAGGGTTGAGGGTTGAGGGTTTAGGGTCTAGGGTTTAGGGGTTAGGGTGGGTTCTTCAAATTCTAGGCTTGCTTGGAGGGTTCAGGTTTGGGGTTTGCAGTCAGCTCGGTGCAGTTTCTGTCTTCCAAGATGCCAACGCGAGTGGAAGATGCCAAAGCGATCCCCTCTGCGTGAGTCGTGAGGCGCTATACACTTCTACGAGGTGCTTAGGGGCTGAAAGATGGGTTCAGGCTTTAGGGGCGAAGACAAGGTTTAGGGTTTGGGGTTTAGGGCTTAGGGTTTTAGGGGTTTAGGGTTTAAGGAACTGAAGACTGGCGGGGTAAGAATGTTGGGGTTTAAGGGCTTAAGGATTTTTGGTTGAGGGTTTGAGGGTATTGGGCTGAGTAGCTGAGGGCTAAGCAAAAGATGGCGGCCACTCACTTCACGAGGTAATCACGCCCACAATCGTCCTTGGCGGGGCGGACCCAAACAAACCTTAATCCCCAAACCTCGAATCCGAATTGAACCCAAACCTAAACCCCAAACCCTGAACAGAGGAGCAGCAGATTCCCCACAAGGTGTGGGCATTTGGCACATGAAGCGGGACTCCTTATAGGTAACTTCTAAAGAGCGCCCCTCCAGAGTATAAGGGTTGAGGGTTGAAAGCTTAGGGTTTAGCGATCTTCACCCTAAACCCCAAAACCCGAAACCCTAAACCCTAAACCCCAGTCTGTCAAAGACAATGTCTGCGGCTACCAGCTTCCGCTAGCCAAGACCCCAACCGCAAAGATCGCCATCATGACTTCCCGAAGCCCCTAAACCCTAAACCCTAAACCATAAACCCTAAGCCCTATGCCCTAAAACCTGGAAACTAAACACCAAGCCCTAAACCCTAAACCCTAAACACCAAACCATAAACCCTAAACCCCAAACCCCAAACACCAAACCCCAAATCCTGAACTCCAAACCCTAAACCCCAAACCCTAAACCCCAAATCCTAAACTCCAAACCCTAAACCCCAAACCCTGGACCCAAAGGTCCTACGCCGGTAAGTTGAAACAGCTGGGAGCCAAATGGATGATCCCAGTGGCGACGTGAGCTCATTCACCGTGGGGGCTTCAAAGAGCAAAGACGCCTGACACAACGCTTCGGTTTGGGGTTTAGGGTTTAGGGTTAGGGTCTAGGGTGTAGGGTCTAGAGGTTAGGGTAGCCCAGGGAACCCATTTTGGGATCGGTTCCTTTACAAGGGGGACCTAGAACCAACAAAGGGGCAAAAGCGTACCACTGGGCTGCCCAGGCTTCCTTAGGGGCCCAGGTTATACTTGCTAGGGCTTTGGGCTTTTTTTGTTTTAGGGTTTGGGGCTTGGGTGGTTAGGGCTCGGCTTTGTTGGCTTAGGGTTTCGGGCTTCGGGGTTTTGGGTTAGGGCCTGCCTTTCTTGGATTATGGGGTTTAGGGCCAATTTAGAACAATCCCCGCCCCCAATTTGCAGCTTCTTTCAAATGCAAACTCCCTGTTTGGGGTTTCGCGGAATTCGCGCCTCAGGTTTCGGGCTTGTGGTGTCTTAGGTTTCGGGTTTAGGGTTTAGGGCTTGGGGTTTAGGATCCCGGGTCGTGATTTCGGCAGGTGTCCTGCACAAGCGCACCTAAACCCTAAACCCGCCCTAAACCCTAAACCCTAAACCCTAAACCCTAAACCCTAAACCCTAAACCCTAAACCCTAAACCCTAAACCCTAAACCCCTAAACCCCAGAAAAACCCCTGCCATGAATTTAAGGCAGGGCCGCTGGAAGGTCGACTTTGAACTTGTTGGTCAGCTCGTTCCGGAAGGAGACGCTGTTGAGACTGTCCTTGGCTCAGATGGTCACCTTTCTGGGTTTAGGGTTTAGGGTTTAGGGTTTAGGGTTTAGGGTTTAGGGTTCAGGGTTTAGGGTTTAGGGTGCCCCAGGAGTAAGCTAGGAATAAGAAGGGTGCCCTTTTTGCTTTAAGGGGATTATAAGGGAACCCCAGCCTTAAAAAAAGAAAATGAGGGCCTACTGTGGGTCCTAGCTCTATAATATGGCCCCCTTTGGTGGTTACCTTTGTCAGGCGGCCCCTAATATTTAGGGTACAAAATTTGGAGAACTCACCATGTAAAGCGACAATGCACAAGGTTGTGGGTTGCTATGGTTGAAGATAAGGCCTATTGAAGTAGAATGGGGTTTTGGATTTAGGGTTTAGGGTGGCTATGAGAATTCCGTACGGATTCAAAAAGGGCTAGGACCGGAAAATGCAGGCTCCTGTCTTTTGTTCGGATGGGCCGGATTTCTCGTATGAACGAAGTGTAGTTCAGGGGCTGATAACCTACCCTAAACCCTAAACATCTACCAGGCATTCTCGCTCCATTCGCATCACAGAGAGCGCATGCTCGTCACTGAGCTAGTTCTGTCTACACCCAGGCTGCCCAGTAACCTAGGCTTAAAAAAGGGTGCCCTTTTTGTTTGCTTAAAGGTGTTTTGTAAGGGAACCCCTAAACCCCCCAAAAAAAAGGGAATAAGGGTACTACTGGGCATCCTGGAGACACAAAACGTGATTCTTGCCAGCTGCTGAAAAGCCCGCCGATACAAGCAGGTATACCATTGGATGTAAGGATGTGCGTATGTAGAATATATACATGCGTATACTATATATATATATATATATATACAAATATAGATGTTTACTATGTGTAAAATATTAATAAAACACAAAAATCAGGTACAGTAGATAGATAGATAGACAGATTGATAGACAGACCGATAGATAGACAGATCGATAGATAGACAGATCGATAGATAGACGGTTGTTTGACATGTTGTCCTATTCTTCTGATTCAAAAATGCATTGTACATTCCCACTTATTGCCGAAACGTAGAAGCCCTAAACTCCAAACTCTAAGCCCTAAACCCTAATCCCTAATCCCTAAACCCTAAACCCTAAACCCTAAACCCCACTCCCCAAGCTGAGCCCTAAAGCCCAGCGCCCTGAATGCGCCAGGTCGCCATGCCGAGGTCCATGAGAGGCGCGTCCAATTCAACTGAATCCTTGTCAGGGTCAGGGTTTAGGGCTTAGGGTTTAGGGTTTATATAGGGTCTAGGGTTTATATAGGGTTTAGGGTTTAGGGTTTATATAGGGCTTAGGGTTTATATAGGGTTTATATAGGGTTTAGGGTGTAGGGTTATATAGGGTTTTGGGTTTATATAGGGCTTAGGGTTTAGGGCACAAGGGCGTGGATGAAATGTATGTCTACTCGCTGATTGCGATCATGTGTATCGAGAGAGACAGAGGCACAGAAAGAGAGAGAGAGAGAGAGAGAGAGAGAGAGAGCGAGCGAGAGAGAGCGAGACAGAGAGTGAACGGGGAAGGTTTTGCAGCCGGTGTTCGAAATAGGGCTTCTTAGGGTTGAGGGTTTAAGGCAATCCTTCCTCTAGTTTTCATTGACAACGTCTTCAGGTGCTACTTAACCCTGATTTCCGAAATCCTTGTGACAGGAACCGCAAGAAAAGGGTACCTCTAAATTTCAGGGCCCGCCCGCCCCCCCCTCGCCCCACCCCCATATTGCAGAATGGCCCCTGAACCTGAACCCTAAACCCGAAACCCTAAACCCTAAACCCCTCACCCGTAAACGGCGCCCACCTCCGTAACGATCTCCCTGGCAATCTCCATGATCTGGTTGCGGATCATGTCAGGGCTCCTTTTAGGATTTTTTTTAGAGAGTTTAGGGTTTAGGGTTTAGTGTTCAGGGTTTAGGGTTTAGGGGTTTAGGGGTTTAGGGGTTTAGGGGTTTAGGGGTTTAGGGGTTTAGGGGTTTAGGGTTTCGGGGTTTAGGATTAGGGCTTTTAAGGGGTTTAGGGTTTAGAGCTTGAGGGCTATGGGGTTTAGGGCTTTAGGGATTTAGGATTCTAGGTTTTGAGGGATTAGGGTTGTGGTGCTTTTGGGGCTTGGGGTTAAGGGTTTTGGGTTCAAGGTTGGGGGGGTTTAAGGTTTCGGGATTAGGAGTGCAGGACCCAACAAAACCTCTACAACCCTAAGCCTGAAACCCTCAAACCCTGACTGCAATGCAATTCGACCCTGAACTCCAAGCTCCCCTAACCTCTAAACCCAAAACCCTAAACCCGAAACCCTCAACTCTAAACCCTAACCCTAAACCCTAAACCCTAAACCCTAAACCCTAAACCCTGAACCCCCCCCCCCCTCCCCCCGCTGTAAGGCACTCTACAGCTGCTCTGGGCGCGCGGCAGCTTTGGTGCAGCTGAAGCTGCCTGGATCTGGTCCTGAGCTTGAGGGTTTAGGTTTAGGGTTTAGGGTTTAGGGTTTAGGGTTTAGGGTTTAGGGGTTTAGGGTTTAGGGTTTAGGGTTTGGAGTTTGGGGTTTAGGGTTTATAGGGTTTAGGGTTTAGGGTTTGGGTTTTAGGGTTTGGGGTTTGGGGTTTAGGCTTAGGTTTAGGAACAGGGAAGCTGTTCAAGGCCTCTAAACCTAGCCATAGGGCCTGCATCCCTCCAAAACTTGAACACCTTAACCTTTGCATTGCATCCCCGGAAAACACACACTACTTGCACATCAAAAGCTCTAGCAACCCCATAAGGCCCGATGAAGCCCTAAAGATCCCTCTACATGCCCTGGAACAGCCGTTTCAAGCCCTATAAAAAGCCCTATAACACCCCACAAAGACCCTATAAGATCCGACAAAGGCCCCATAAGAGCCCCCAAAAAAACCCTATGACAGCCGGAAAAACCTTGTAACAGCCGATAAAACTCCATAAAGGCCCACTAAAAACACCAAAATATCCCAAAACCCAAACAAAACTACAAAAACCCTATAACCCCATTGTTGCTCCATAGAACCCCCCCCCCCCCCCCAAGAAAAAAAAAAGCAAAGCCCGGGAAACTACTGCTGCTTCGGGACCTGCGCTCCTCCCACGTCCGCCAAGGCTGGGCCTCGGGACACGAGCTGCGTGTTTAGGGTTTAGGGTTTAGGGCTTAGGGTTCAGGGTTTCAGGTTTCGGGTTTCGGGTTTAGGGTTAGAGGTTAGACTGTATGCAAGGGTTGGGGGGGCTGTACACGGATTCAGCTACCAAGGTGCCCAAGTAGCGTTAGCGGTGCAGTCTGGGCGTCTCAAGGATTGAGGGTTCAGGTATTTAGGGTTCCCCTTTTAACCCTAAACCCTAAACCCTACACCCCAAACCCTACACCCTAAACCCTAAACCCTAAACCCTAAACCCTAAACCCCACAAAGGACGGCCCCGATCCCAAGGTCCAGGCCCCCGGTGTTCGATTTGCTTGCGGTTTGCGGTTGCTTGGGGAGTTATAGCTTCGGCCTTTGAGGCTTCGTAGGGTTTAGGGTTTAGGGCTAGGGTTTAGGGTTTAGGGCTAGGGTTTAGGGTTAGGGCTTGAGGATTGCAGGGTTTAGGAAACCCTGCACGTCCCTGATCCAAACATCCAAGGACTTGCCACTATGGTGCTAGTGTTCCTCGGAAGCCACTGCTTGAGTAGAAGGAAGTATGGGGCCCTCCAAACCCCAAGCCCTAAGCCCTAAGCCCTAAGCTCTAAACCCTAAACCCTAAACCCTAAACCCTAAACCCTAAACCCTAAACCCTTAGGCCGTCCCAAAGCCCTCAACTCGAGCTTCAGAGGCGGTGGCTCCCCCACCAGAATCGTACCGACGAGATTTCTTCTCTCAGCAGCTCATAGGATTAATTGACACCCTAAACCCTAAACCCTAAACCCAAACCCCAAACCCTAAACCCTAAACCCTAAACCCTAAATCCTACACCCTAAACCCTAAACCTGACCTCTCAACAGCTTGAGGCCCAAAACGAAGCGTTGACGTCAGGGTTACAGGAGGAGCTGAGATAGCCGCGCGCCGCTGCCACGGGGACGTACGTCGCCTTTTGGTAGACCTGCGGCACGTACAGACTGTTTCCTGGTATATCAGAAGGAATGTAAATAGACACATTCAAAATATTACTGCATACGTGCCTACATGTATGTATACATGCATACATCTGCTCGTCATCATATGCTGCATCTCCCATCACCGCCCTACTCAAAATGAGAAGCCCTTTCATGAAGTTCCTGTTTGGACGAAATATTGGGCAGAGGGAAGGGCTTTAGAGCAAATACACTGGTGTTTGAAAGGCTTGCTAAACCCCAAACCCTAAACCCCCTACCTTACGCAAACCCTAAGCAGTAACCCCAACCACAAACATTAGACCCTCAACCCCAAACACTCCACCCTAAACCCCAAACACTAGACCCTAAACCCCCATGAACCCAAACCAACACCCTATCCTAAACCCCCATGAACCCAAACCAAAACCCTATAAACACTGTAGACCCTGGACCCTGCACACCCCTTAAAACCCATAAGCCCTATAAACCCTATAAACCCAAGAAACCCTAACCCCCAAACCCAATAAACCCCAACTCCCAAACCCTAGACTCTCGACCCCAAACCCCGAAACCTACCCACCCAAAAGGAATCCTAACCCTAAACCCGAAACCCTAAATCCTAAACGGCCTCCTCCGCAAACTTCTGGCCCGTCTCGTCGCGCAGCTTCTTAAAGGTCTGGATGACCGGCCTGAAGAGCTTTTGAGCTTGGGGTTTAGGGTTCAGGTTTAGGTGTAGGGTTTCAGGTTTAGGGTTTAGGGTTTAGGGTTTAGGGTTTAGGGTTCAGGCTTAGGTGTAGGGTTTGAGGTTCAGGTTTCGGGTTTCGGGTTTAGGGTTTAGGGTTTAGGGGTTGGGGTTTAGGGTTTAGGGTTTAGGGGTTAAGGGTTTAGGGTTTAGTGCTTAGGGTCAGGTTTAGGGGTTTAGGGGTCTAGATGCTTAGGGGTCTAGGGACTTGCGGGTTTAGGGGCTTAGAGGTGTAGGAACTTGGGGGCTTAGGGGTTTAGGGTTTAGGGGCTTAAGGGTAAGGGGCGTCGGGATTGGGATTCCGGGTTTCTATGGTGTTGTCTTGTTTTGATGTGTTGGTTTGGTAGGAAAAATGGCTTGAAAAGCTCAAAGTAAAGGCCTAAGGCTTAAGGGCTTAGGGTTCTAAGTCTAGGGTAGTAGGGCTTAGATGATGTGCCAGCTTTGCCCCCAGAGCAGGACCACAACCTCTGACTTCTCTGACGAGCCGTGCCAAAGGCCTGCGCTGACAGCACCGCCGATCGTGATCGCAGACATGCGTCGCGTGCTCCGAAGTAGGCTTGGAGGTTCAGGGTACTTAATAACCCCAATTCTAACTGCACTTATAACCCCCCTAAGTCCCCCCTAAGTAGGTTATCAGTAGATGAAGAATTGTGGTTCCAAGTAGCCAAAAAAAACCTCCAAGCAAGGGGGGCGCATGGCGAGCTTCTGCGCGGATGAAGGCGCGCGGAGGGCCCAGACCGACCCTGGCTCCCAACGAACACTGCTTCGCGAAGGAACTCCCAGGACTGCGAAGAGCGGCGGTTTAGGGTTTAGGGTTTAGGGTTTAGGGTTTAGGGTTTAGGGTTTAGGGTTTAGGGTTTAGGGTTTAGGAATTAGGGTTTAGGGTTTAGGGTTTAGGGTTTGTGGTCTTTCGGGCCATGTCGTACCCCGCGGGCTCGCAGAGAGGAATGCAGCTTCCAGTGCATCACAGTCTGAGTGAAAAACTGCCGGTTGGTGAAATCGGGGGCATGCCACCATCTGTTTCAGCGGCTAAATCCCTAAACCCTAAACCTTCGGGGTTGTGGGTTTAAGGGCTTTGGGGTGGCGGCCGTAAAACTGAAATGAAAAGGATTTCCGTTGTTTGTGTAACAAAGGGTTTAGGGTTGAGGGTTGAGGGTTTAGGGGCATACGGTTTGTGTAGTTTAGATTGGTTTGGCTCGGTTGGTTTTGTTTGGGTGAGCTTTAGGGTCTGTGTTTTTTTGGTCCAGGTTTGTGTTGATGAGAAACAATTTTTTGCGAATGCGATTTGAAAGTGTTTAAGGGTGGTTTAGGCTGTCACATAGCCTATAAAGACGAAGCCCGAAACCCCTGGCGGGCCAACATCATAATCTTAAGGATTCTGATAGGCCCAAACCCTAACCCTAAGACCCCCCCCCCCCCCCCCCCGCAACCCCAGCCCTACACAAAATGAGGGCCTTAATGTAACGGGGTTTCAGGACATTAGGTTCAGGGCTGCGAGGCGAGTATCGGAGCCCACACTAGTCGGCGCCCACACGCATTCTAAGCCCCTTCTCCAAAAAACAAGGAATCAAAGCAGGAACCCGAAACCCTGCAGGTCTTGAAAACCCTACAAACCCTACAAGCCCTAAACTCTAGAAATGTACACCTATCTCCATGAACCCCTCCTCCCCAAAATCTCCAGAGTGGACGGAAACAGCGACCCCGAATATTGTAGGTGGTGCCCGTCCGGGTATGCGCCGGGTGCCCGGGTATGCGCCGGGTATGCGCCGGGTATGCGCCGGGTGCCCGGGTATGCGCCGGGTATGCGCCGGGTGCCCGGGTATGCGCCGGGTATGCCCGGGTATGCGCTGGGTATGCGCCGGGTGCCCGGGTATGCGCCAAGTATGCGCTGGGTGCCCCCCCCCCCCACCCCCCTGTCTTCATTTTAACCCCCTGTAAGGGCCTACCCAGGCAATGCCTAAGCCTTTTAAGGATAAAAGGGGAAAAACCTGTATGTTTCAAACTTGGGTTCTTCCAAAACCCCTTGAGGCCAATAAAGGAAAAACCTGTGTGCTTCAAACTTGGGTTCCGCACAAGAAGCTATGGCCATCCTTTTCGTGGCAAAGGTCGCTGGGAGTCTGCAGATGGTCAAAACTCGTGCGTGAGGGTATCCAGGGTTCTTGCTAAGTCTACATTGCTGTAAACCTATGGTCGAGGAATTATTTTAATTGTTTTTTGCCTTTCAACTTTTTTTTTTTGGGGGGGCCTCCCTATTGCAAGATAGAGGAAATCCAAAGAAAATAGAGGTTTTCCTGTTCAAATCCAAAGAAAATAGAGGTTTTCCTATTAAAATCCAAAGAGAAGAGGTTTTCCTATTAACATCCAGAGAAAATAGCGGTTTTCCCATCAAAATCCGAAGAGAATGGAGGTTTTCCTCTTGAAATCTAAAGAAATAGAGGTTTTCCGCATAGAGTACAAAGGAAATACAGGTTCTATTCTTAACATACAAAGGGAATGCAGGTATTCCTATTCAAATACCAAGGAAACTTAGGGTTTTGTCCGTGAAAGGTAGGATTTTACCATGTTAAAAGTGAAAGGAGATAGAGGTTATCCATAGAAGGCGGGGAAAGAGGGTTTGCCTATGCAATACACAAGAAACTAGAGGTTGTACTACCAACAGAAACAGAAAGAGTTTTCCAAACAAAAGGAAAAGAGGTTTAAAATCGAAGGACACATAGGGCTTCTAAACCAGAGAGACGCATAGAGGTTTGCTGTAGAGGTTTTCTTACGTAACAAATATAGGGTTTACTTTGTTGGACTTGCACGAACGAACGGCATGTATGTATATGCTTTGAAGACAGCTTGCGCGGCTTTTAACAAAGGAGGGGATTGGGAGGGAGCGCAGCCCCCCCCCCCCCATTTGCAAAACACGATTCTCGCATGATGGGTTTTCAAAATGTATGAATAAAGCGGGGAGGTTGGGTGGGGGGGGGGGGGGGGGGAGGCCCCCAAATTTGCAAACACGATTCTGGCATGATGGATTTGCAACATTTTAATGTATGCATATGGCATATGCTTTGAAGCAAGCTTGCTTAGCTCAAAAAGAACGGGGGGGGTTGGGGGGGGGGGAGCCCCCCCATTTGCAAACACGATGCTCGCATGATGGGTTGCCGAAAATGAGTCGAAAATGTATGCATATGCGTTGAAGCAAGCTTGCGCGGCTAAAAATAAAGCGGGGGTTGGGGAGCCCCCACCCCCCCCCCCTCCCCCCGCATTTTGCAAACACGACTTTCGCATGATGGATTTCCAACAATGTATGCACATGCTTTGAAACAAACTCGTGCGTACTCGTGCGTAATCGTGCGTACTCGTGCGTACTCGTGCGTAGTCGGGGGTACTCAGGCGTACTCGAGCGTACTCGGGCGTACTCGGGCGTACTCGGCGTACTCGGGCGTACTCGTGCGTACTCGGGCGTACTCGGGCGTACTCGGGCGTACTCGTGCGTACTCGTGCGTACTCGTGCGTACTCGGGCGTACTCGGGCGTACTCGGGCGTACTCGTGCGTACTCGGGCGTACTCGTGCATACTCGGGCGTACTCGTGCGTACTCGGGCGTACTCGTGCGTACTCGGGCGTACTCGTGCGTACTCGGGCGTACTCGTGCGTACTCCGACGCGGTCGCCCATCCCTGCCGCAATGAAAATCTCAATAAAACAGACAAACCCTTACATAGAGGGATGTGTAGCCTAAGTTCTTGTACCCAAGTTGGGCCTTTGTAGCTGTACATATAGAACCCCACAACCCTGAGCCCCAACTAGGGGACATAACCCCCCCCCCCCCCCTAAACCCTAAACCCTAAACCCTAAACCCTAAACCCTAAGCCCTAAGCCCTAAACCCTAAACCCTAAACCCTCCCCCCCCCCCCAAAAGCCCGATATTCAACAACCCCCACTCCCATGAGACGAGGCTCAAGAGAAGGCTGGCTGCAGCTGCCTTGTCCGTGCCCTGAGTGCTTCGGGTTTGGGACTTAGGGTTTAGGGTTTAAGGTTTAGGGTTTAGGGTTTAGGGTTTAGGGTTTAGGGTTAGGGTTTAGGGTTTAGGGTTTAGGGTTTAGGGTTAGGTTGGTTGGTTCGAAGTCCCGATAGAACAGGCTTGTGGGCTCAAGCCAGATGCGTAAGCTTGCAGGAGCCCCACGTGTGAGGCCACGGTTTAGGGTTTAGGGTTTAGGGTTTAGTGTTTAGGGTTTAGGGTTTAGGGTTTAGGGACGCAGCACCCCCCCAACACTACCTGCACGCGCTTTTTACGAAACTGTCTTCCAGAAGTTCTGCGCACTTCTTTAGAGTTTAAGGCTTTTGGTTTAGGGTTTTGGGACCTACCCTAAGAATCCAGGTGCATAGAAAGTATATGCTTGGGTCTTAAAGGGGTTCCTATATAGTAGCCTTTATATAGTGGCCTTAGGGCCCAAGTATATGGGTAGTTCTCTAAGTTTGGGGCCCTTTTCGGGTCCGTATTATAAGGGTGCCGTACTACGGGTATAGGACCCCAAAAAGGGACCCCAATTTCACAGAACCACCCATCTACGAAATAGGCAGATGCATCCTAGGGTCAAGGTTCAGGGTGGAAGGTTTCGGGTTTAGGGTTTAGGGTTTTGAGGGTTTTTGCATAGCTAGCAGCTAGGATCAGTCCAGCTCACTGGGGTTTAGGGCTTAGGGTTTAGGGCTTAGGGGAAGAAGATGTAGTCGAGCCTTCCCGATCCGACTCTTTTGCAGCCTGGGATGCAGGCCATCGAGTTTGCATCTAAGCCCTAGAAAGCCTAAACCCGTAAACCAGAGAATTATCAACCCTAAACCCTAAACCCTAAACCCTAAACCCTAAACCTAAACCCTAAACCCTAAACCCTAAACCCCCACTGCAGTGAAGTGGCCAGCTGGATCTGGGCCGAGAGCAGCGTGGCGTAGGCTTGCAACTCAAGGTCTCCTGTCACCCAAGGACTCTCAGCAAGGGTTTAGGGTTTAGGGTTTAGGGTTTAGGGTTTAGGGTTTCGGGTTTCGGGTTTCGGGTTTAGGGTTTAGGGTTTAGGTTTCGGGGAATAGGGTTAGGGTTTAGCGGCATGTTGTTTCAATGACCAGGGTTTAGGGAGTTTAGGGCTTGGGGCAGTTTAGGGCTTTAGGGTTTGCCGCTCATTAGCCCTGTACATAACCACGTAACCCTAAATTCTTCGGACCCATATCCCTCTGCAGCTATGTACCTAGACCTAGGACTCAGGTGCCCTAAATTTTACTGAGTAGTGCTTTAAGTCCTTTGAAAATTATTTCTGAATAGGTTCCCTTAGAAGGGACAGAAGGGAAATTTAACATTATCCAAAAGCACTACTCAGTTTAGGAGGTTCAGGGGTTTTGTCGTACGCACAACAAGGTTACAGTCATGCCACCTGCTCTGCCCTCAAGAGTACGTAGGGACCAAAACAACAAAACCCTAAGCCAACAGGCCCATAGCCCAAAGCGCCCCAAAAGGGTTTAGGGTTTAGGGTTTTGGGTTTATGGTTTAGGGGCTAAGGTCTACACCCTCTAAACCTACACTCTAAACCCGCGCCCCTAAGCCGTAAGCCCTAAGCCCAAACCCTGAACCCCAAACCCGAATGGCGGGAATCGTCCCAATTGCCGAGTCAAAATTAGGGGTCCCTCATTATCGTAAACCCGCATATGGTTAAATGCTGCGAACTGTGGGCCTCTGCACCAAATGGTGGGCAGAACCAAGACGAACAATGGGTGGGGTGGGGGGCATCCTAGGATACTAGACCCTAAGCCCTAAACCCCTAAACCCTAAACCCTGAACCTTAAGCCCTAAGCCCTAAACCCTAGACCTTAAACCCTAAGCCCTAAACCCTAAACCCCTGAACCCTGAACCCCAAACTCTAAACCCCTAAACCCCCCAAACCCCCAAACCCTCAACCCCTAAACCCCAAAACCGGAAACCCCAAACCCCTAACCCTAAACCCTAAACCCCTCAACCCCTCAACCCCTAAACCCTAAACCCTAAACCCCAAACACCCCTGGGTGGCCTGTGGCTTCGCAGACGGCGTCGATCTTTGCAATCACCGCCAGGGCATCCTCGCGGCTGCTCAGGGCCAGAGCATTGGCATGCCAGTACCTCAGGAGGGCCGAGGGTTTAGGGTTTAGGGTTTAGGGGTTTAGGGGTTTAGGGGTTTAGGGCCAGTAACTCAGGAGGGTTTAGGGTTTAGGGTTTAGGGTTTAGGGCCAGTACCTCAGGATGCTTGAGGGTTTAGGGTCGGGGGGGGGGGGGGGGTTTAGGGGAACTATGGTCTCAGGTTTAGGGTTGAGGGTGCAGGATTTAGGGTTGTTTTAGGGTTCTGTAAGTACCTCAGGATGGTTGAGGGTTTAGGGGCTTTAGGGTTGAGAGTTTAAGGTCTCAGGTTTAGGGTTCAGGGGGTTCAGAGGAACCAGAGTCTCGGGTTTAGGGATCAGGGTTCAGAGTGTTCAGAGTTTAGAGGGTTCAGGGTTTACAAGGTTTAGGGTTTGAGGAAGGTTTCGGGCTTAGACGTTAGGGATCCGGCCAAACACGACGCACGGAACGTCCTGAAAGTATCCCCCCTATAAATGGCTGCGTACCGATGTGAAGTCCCGGACACTTTGGGTTCAGGGTCTAGGGTTTAGGGTTTAAGGTTTAGGGCTTAGGGCCTAGTGTAAGATGATCCAAACCCCTAACTCAGGACCGCACAACTACGATAGTCACAGGATCGTCATCGAGCTCATATTTCGGAAGGCTGGGGCAACCAGCTAATCCATGTTTGTAGTGGAAGCTTTCACGGGTTGGGTTTTAAGCATATGTAGGGCTTGTGTGTAGGGATTAGGGTTTACGGTTTAGGGCTTGAGGAACTCAGTCTCCTTAACCATCAGCCCGCAACCTGACAAACACGATGTCAACACCATTTTCAACCTTGTGTGCCCAAAACCCTTCACTAAACCCCAAACCCCTCAACCCCAAACCCTAAACCCTAAACCCAAAACCCCAAAAACCCTAAACCCAAAACCCAACTATAACCCCAAATCGTCCAGGATCCCACACCCCCCAAGCAATACGATCAACCTTCACACAGAGCCAGGCAACAGAGCAACTCCGTATTGGGTCCGCTTCCACCCGCCGGCTGGCAAACCTGCCTCTGTATGGGAGTTTCCGAAATTAGGGGTTAGGGCCGGTTAGGGTTTAGGGTTTAGGGTTCGGGCTTGGGGGGGAATCCTACTACTTGGGGTCTATATTAGGGGTCCCTCATTTTCGTAAGACTCTGTGTGGCTTAAGGGCTTGAGGGGACTACCTGGGACTCACTTTACCTACACATTCGTAGGAACTACACTTACTTAGTAGGTATCACCCATAAAACTGTAGGGAAAATCGGGGGCCCCATGTAGTACCCGAAGCCTTGCAGCTCCAACTAGGGCTTTGTAGGATTCAGGGCGTTTCGGGTTTAGGGTTGGGACGTTCCCCCTTGTGCTAACAGTCCTTACCGGGAGGGTACTATAATCCCTATTAAGGACTATTAGTTTCAGGGGGAACAGTCCTTAATCGGGATCATCGCAAGGGGTACTGTAATCCCGAGTAAGGCCTGTTTTCAGGCGGAGCATCCAAAGCTTTGGGGTTTAAGGCTTGGGGGCCTCTAGTACAGTGCTCAAGGATACTGAAATGATACGAGTGTGTGTGTGTGACTTAGATTGGGTACTTGCCGGGTTTAGGTCTAGGGTCTAGGGTTAAAGCCTTATGACGGAGCCGCAACCTGAAAAAAGGGGAACTCTTTACCAGGGAATCGTAGGGGCTCCTGACCACGGCTTGTGGAATGCGTAGCAGGTAAAGTGGGAGTAAGGCTTTTACCCGCAAAATAGGGACCCCCTGTATACCCCTTATATTCCCCATAAAAACGAAGGGACGATACTTGAGAACCCTTTAAAGTAGGCTCGGGACCCTAGTATGAGATATCTAACTTACTACTACCCTTAGAACCCTACAAACCCTAAAACCCTAAACACTTTCACTCGCGGGTTCTCCCAACTCCCCGGACCTCGCCCGAAGTGAGCTGCACGGCTTCCCGAGCTAGCCGCGTCGTCTCCTCGAAAATGTCTGGCACAGGACTTCGGAGTTGGGGTCTACGCCAAAGAACCTTAACCCTACTAAACCTACTAAGCCTACTAAACCTGCTAAACCTACTAAACCTACTAAACCCTGAACCCTAAAAACCCAAATCCCTGAACCCTAAACCCTAAACCCTAAACCCTAAACCGGGTTTAGGGTTTCCACCTAAACCCACAACAGCGAACCAGATCCTCCATCATGTTGCGGGACACCCGGGATTTCCCATACGAGACCGCTGTGAGGCTGCACTGGATGCACTGCAACAGCAGCTGCACCTCAAGACAGCAAGGGTTTAGGGAATTTTCGGACATCTTTAAAGACTTTAGGGAATGTTTAGGTTTAGGGAATTTAGGGAGTTTCTGGAACATAGGGAACTTAGGGAGTTCAGGAAGTTGACATTTAGGGAATCTAGAAAGTTTAGGGAACTTCGGAAGTTTAGGGAGTTCAGAGTTCTTTGAGGGTTTAGGGTTAGGGGTTTAGGGTTTAGGGTTTAGGGTTTAGGGTTTAGGGGTTCTTATGTAGTCAATCGAGGGTTCTGATCCTCAATGCTGAACGCGTGAGTTTAGGGTTTAAGGTTTTTAGGCAAAAGACCACGGACCCCAAGCTGCCCCTCATGGAAGAACCTAAGCCCAAAACCCTGAGTTCGAGCTCTGACACCCAAAGCGCTGAGCCCTAGACTAAGTCCTAAACCCTACAAGCCTCAAGCTCTAGAGTTCCCATCGCCCGAATTCAACCCTGAACCTCAACACCTCGAAGCCCTCAAGCCCTAAACCCTAAAGCCCTGTCATCTAAGGGTTTAGGGTTTAGGGTTTAGGCTTTAGGGCTTAGCCGGTCCCCATTCCCAGTCCTATTGGGAAAACTGCAGGAGCGACAATGGCAGCAACTTGTTGAGGTGACAGTCGCGCTTCCGCCACACAACCGACTGTCGCCTTCGTAGCCCTAAACATCAAACCCGAAACACAAAACAAGCTGAAAGCTTCGAAAGCTAAATCGGGTTTAGGGTATACGTTTTGGGGCTTAGGGCTTAGGGCTTACCCTAAGCCCGAAACCTTAAACCCTGAACCCTGAACCCTGAACCCCAAACCTGAACCCTAAACCCTAAACCCACACCCGAAACCCTAAGCCCTAAACCTAAACCCTAAAACCTTCCAGCCCTGCCTGCTGCTCCTGGAGCCCGGCGTGCTTGGCCAGGCGCAGGCCCTCGCGCGCAGCGCGCCCACCCGCCTGCTGTTTAGGGTTTAGGGTTTAGGGTTCAGGGTTTAGGGTTTAGGGTCTAGGGTTTAGGATTAGGCTTAGGGTTTAGGGTTTAAGGGTTTAAGGGTTTAAGGGTTTTAGGGTTTTAGGGTTTAGGGTTTAGGGCTTAGGGTTCGGGGTTTGGGGTTTAGTAGGGTATATTGTTTAAGGTTTCAGGGGGGCTAGGGCTTGGGGTTGAGAAGGTATGAAACTTTGGGTTTTTGGTGGTTCTAGGGTTTGAGGGCGTGCAGCATAACCCCCTTCGAATCTTAGGCAGGCAACGTGCGCTTGAAATGTTCAGGCCTCATAAGGCACGTCATAAGCCCTAAACCCTAATTAAACCCTAAGCCCTAAGCCCTAAGCCCTAAGCCCAACAGCATCTACCCAGCAGTTTTTTGGCGCCTTGAAATCCTCCAGTTGGCGGTGGAGGCCTGCCAAAACCGTAAGGGCCTTGATCTCGTCCTCCTTGAAGCCCGACTCCTTCCGTTTCTGGGGGGTCAAGCAAGGGTTTAGGGTTTAGGGTTTAGGGTTTAGGGTTTAGGGTTTAGGGTTTAGGGTTTAGGGTTTAGGGTTTAGGGTTTAGGGTTTAGGGTTTAGGGCTAGGCCCGGGAGTTGCCCCTGGAGCATTAGAACCCTTTCTTGTGCATACGAGGGAACCTGAGCCAGGCTTGGGGTTTAGGGTTTAGGGTTTAGGGTTTGGGGTTTGGGGTTTGGGGTTTAGGGTTTGGGGTTTGGGGTTTAGGGTTTAGGGTTTAGGGTTTGGGGTTTGGGGTTTGGGGTTTAGGGTTTAGGGAAAGGAAGGGCCGAGTTGTTGTTCGGTAGGCAGGGCTGCCAGAGCTGTTAGGATTCTATCGAAGCCCTCGGCCCTAGACCCTGAACCCTGAACCCAAAGGGCACACCCTAAAACTTAAACCGGTTATAGGGAATCCTGTAAGATAACTGATTGGCAGTCAGCTCTACACCCTAATCCTCAAAGCCCATGAGACCTGTAGTCCCTCTGAACACTCTGCCCTCTCAACGCCATTAACCAGATGAACCGTGTAAACCCTGAACCCTAAACCCTGAACCCTACTGAAGCCTAAGCCCTATAAACCCCCCAAAACCCTAAACCCTAAACCCTATGCCCTGAACCCTGAACTCTAGACCCTGAGACACGCTGTAAAACAAGGCGCTGCGCAACGCGCCTGCGCCAAGGCCTTGTGGCGCAAGGAAGCCTCCAAAGCCTCCTTCCCAGCGGGTTTAGGGTTTAGAGTTTAGGGCTCATGGCTCAGGGCTTAGGGCTTAGGGATGCAGGGTTTGGGAACCCTGAAGGTCTAAAGGGCCTGCAACCTGAAACCTTGAATGCCCTAATCGCCTAAACCCTCTGCTCCTGATGTCGCTGCGTACCCCGGTAGAGCTCGGAGAGTGTGGCAAGTGCCAACGCCTGGCCCTTGGGATCCTGTTCAGGGATTAGGGTTAGGGTTTAGGGTTTAGGGCTAGGGTTTGGGGTTTAGGGTTTAGGGGTTTAGGGTTTAGGGCTTTGGGCCTAGGGTTTCGAGGGTTTGGGAAGAGGGTTGGGGGCTTTGGGCTTAGGGTTTGGGGTTTAGGGTTCCACAAGAAAGCAGGAAGAATAAGGCTGACTGGGGTTTAGGGTTCAGGAGTTGATATGGTCATTAGGGTACCCAAAAAAGGACCATCGAGGTCTCATAACCCTAAACCCTAAACCCTATACAGCTCGGGATTTGGGTGTGAGGAGTTAGATGCGCGAGCTTGGGCAGTGGGCGTTCTTGGCCAGCTGCCGCTGTTGTTGCTGATCAAGTCGTTTAGGGTTGTTTTGGCTTTGGGGTTTAGGGTTTAGGTTTAGGGTTTAGGGTTTAGGGTTTAGGGTTTAGGGTTTAGGGTTTAGGGTTTAGGGTTTAGGGTTTAGGGTTTAGGGTTTAGGGTTTAGGGGTTGGAGCAGGCTCCCCAAAACTCTCCACATTGCCCGCACTTGACGCCAAGTCGTCCTTCGCGGCCTCGAAGAGCTCCTTGCCAGCACGCGAGAAACCCTGTAGCCCCAAACCCTAAACCCTAGACCCTAAACCCTAAACCCTAAACCCAAAACACAAAAACCCAAAACCCGATACCCAAAACCCTAAACCCTAAACCCTATACCCAAAACCCTAAACCCTAAACCCTAAACCCTAAACCCTAAACCCTAAACCCCAACCGCAACCCCTAAACCCTAAACCCAGTCTCTTGTGAGACTCCGCTCTGAGGACACGGAGGGCCGCAGATCGACTCCCTGCTGACTGGTGCCCAAGGTACCGTACTTAGCTGACCGGCTTAGGGTTTAGGGTTTAGGGTTTAGGGTTCCGGGTTTAGGGTTTGGGGTTTGGGGTTTGGGGTTTAGGGTTTGGGGTTTAGGGTGTATAGGGCTAGTAAGGAAAGCTCAATCTTGGGCTCCAAGGGAGCTTAAGATACGTACCCCAACAGGTTCCAGGCTACCTGTGCATTCAACAGCTGAATTGATCAGGCACCGTCCTACTGAATCTGCACCTTGAATCTCGAAACCACAACTCCCCTAAACCCTAAGCCCTAAACCCCAAACCCTAAACCCTAAACCCTTCTGATAGTCTATGTCTGAGCAGTCTGCGCATCCGGCAGGTATTCCAGTACACTGTTCCATCGCCAGTGTATTGTCGCCCCGGGAAAGGAACCCAGCATGTTCTGATGGGGCCTCGCTGGCTAGCTGGGCAGGTCGTCAGTCTGCCACTAAACCCTAAACCCTAAACCCTAAACCCTAAACCCTAAACCCGTGGCCACTCCAAGCCATGGCCTCAAGCTTCCATTCACAAGCCGAGTCGTCCACGATGTCATTGGCCAAAACGTTTGAGTCTTGATTGCATAGGATCCGAAAGGGAGACGCTCACAGGGGGACACAGGCCCATCTTCTAACTGAGTATGCTGCTAATGAATGCAAGAAATCCACGAAAAGAAGCCCTAAACCCTAAACCTCTAAAATCTCCTTGGCGACTTGCAAAGAGTCAATGGCTTCGTCGAATCCTCGCAGGGCCAAGGGGTAAGTGTCTGACAATGAATAATAAAGAATCATAATGACAAATTACATAAAAACACACTAAACATAATATCCTATTTTATGCTATACCAGAATTATCAAATATACCATACATCCATACTAAGGGGTCAGGGCTTTGGGTTCGACCGAGAGCCCTTGTGGGGCTTCAAGGCTTTGGGGTCTTGGGTTGCGGATCCAAATTGGGGTCTAACTTGTTGGGCTCTTACTGAGGACAGCAGTGGGCAGAACTTCTTGGCTTCGGTTTAGGATTTAGTGTTTAGGGCTTTCATGGGGGCTCATCTGGAACCGGGCCACCAGGGGAAACAGAGATTCAGAGCGCTCTTAGAGCAAGATTTGGCTTGGCGCGCGAGCTTGCAGAGGATACTCTTCTAGGATACTTATATAGGGATATTAAGGGAAAACGATTAGAAATTATACATTCCGACCCCGATATTTCACGCTGCCATCCAGTGCACTGATCCGATTACCCTCCGCGGAGTGACATGTGTACTCATAAGAATTAGCGGTCTTTCTCGAGGCCCCCTTCCTGAACCCGAAAATCCCTAAACCCTAAACCCTAAACCCAGAACCCTCAACCCTCAACCCTAAGCCCATAAAAAAACTGCTTCTACACTCTACATCACCCACTCCGATCCTCCTCGGGCATAGGCAATGGTCGCAACGGCCACCAGCGCCATACCAGCGCGATACCTTAGCCGGGACAGCGGCGGTACATGTATCTCAAAGAAGCTCTTGATGCCAAGAGCACCCTAAGCCCGAAACCCGAAATCCGTTTTCTTGTATGAATTACTCTAGCGAGGGCTTTAGGCTTGGGGAGCTTGGCTGTGTTGGCTTTGGGGTTTGGGGCTTAGGGGACGGAATTTGCCTAAGTTGCCTTATTTCTAGATCTGCTCCATTCCCTAAACCGACACCTTGAACCCTTAACCCCAGGCATATTTGCCACCCCTTCGGGGGTTAGCTTGGGTGTAGAGTTTAGGGGTTTTGAGCTACTTGACGACACGTCGCAGCGGAGAGCACGCTTTCTTGTGTTTGCTAGGTCTGCCTCTGCCCCAGGCGTAAATGAAAGTGAGATTACAAGGAGAGGCCCCCAAAACTGTACTATCTGCAGTTCAGGGGGCTTATGACGTTAGTACTGGGCCTATGACTCTCCTGCAGGTTCGGGACAGAAGTGGCAGCAGGTTTCGTGCAGGCTAAGTTAGTTTATTGCAGAAGTCATTGGAGGGGAGGGCCGCGCCCGAAACACTATAGCCATGACCCTAAACACTAAACCCTAAACCCTAAACCCTAAACCCTAAACCCTGACCCTGATTGGGGGGGGGGGGGGGGGGGACGAATATTGACCTGATTGTTCAGCCAGTACGAAGTTACTCTACATGATCCCTTGGCTTCAAAGCACCAAGCCCAACAGCGACTTTACAGAGGCAACCTAGTCGAAACCCTAACACCTTACCCTAAGGATCCCTGTACCCGAAAAATGCTTGGGCCCTAAAGCTACTATATGGGAACCCCTTTGAGGCCGAAGTCTACTGTGCTATATATGCACACCCTAAACCCTAAACCCTAAACTCTAAACCCTAAACCCTAAACACTAAACCCTAAACCCTACACACCATAAACCCTACAAACCCTACAAACCCTATAAACCCCATAAACCCTATAAACCCTATAAACCCTATAAACCCTAAACCCTAAACCCTACCTACGCATGGACCCTTGGGGCCACCCCTAAACCCCCAACACAATTCGAGGGATGTTCGAGGTGCTTGTCGCCCTCGTCCTCGAAGAAGGCTCTAACTTGGCTCGCCTCTCGCAGCGCGTCCTCTCCAGAGTCAGGCTCCACCCTAAACCCTAAACCCTAAACCCTAAACCCTAAACCCTAAACCCTAAACCCTAAACCCTAAACCCTAAACCAAACCCTAAACCCTAAACCCTAAACCCTAAACCCTAAACCCTAAACCCTATACCCTAGCCCTAAACCCTAAACCCTAAACCCTAAACCATACACCCCAAAACCATAAACCCGGACCCAAAAGCCGAGCACTAGGTTCCCAGAAATCTCGAAGAGGACAGGGGGGTGCCCTTTGGAGTTGTGAATGGCGTTTGTAAGGAAAGACCAGATGTGCTACTGGGCGTCCCTAAACCCTGCACCCTAAACGCTAAACCCGAAACCCTAAACCCTAAACCCTGAAACCCTAAACCCTAAAGCCTGAATGCATAGTGTAAAGCGAGTGGGTGAAGTTTTGAGAAGGGCACTAGTCAACGGAGAGAGTCCCTCAAGCGTCATTCATAAGCTTGACCCTTGATGATGCAGCCTCTTGCTCCCCAAACCTCTGTATCCTAGATGTCCAAAACGCCCCCTAAGCCTAAACCCCAAAAAAAACCCTAGCCCTAAACTTGGGCCCTAAACCCTAAACCCCAAACCCCAAACCCCAAACCCTAAACCCTAAACCCTAAAAGACCTTATAAAATTAAAGACCCAAGAAGGAGCCTTGGGGTCGAACATGCGCAGGAGGATTCCCACAGAGAGGTAGCGGGCGGCCATGCTCGCCTCCGCACGCTCCTCATGCTGGCTCCACCTGGGTTTAGGTTTTAGAGCTTAGGGTTTAGGGGTAGCCCAGTAACCATATCAAAATAAGGGCACCCTTGTTTGGCTAGCTTAGTTTACCACCTGCGCTTTCTTTAGGGTTTATCGGGGGTTTAGGGGTTTAGGGGTTCAGGGTTTAGGGCTTAGGGCTTAGGGTTTAGGGTTTAGGGTTTGGGGCTGTGGGCTTAGGGTGTTTACCCTGGTTTAGAGTTTAGGGCTTAAGGTGTTCACGGTGGGTGTTGCACATTGCGCCGCAAAGAGAGGGGCTTGATGTGCGACGGCCCTGTCCTGTCTGTATGTTACCGCCCAGATGTAGATCAACCAACCCCTGTGGTAGATCGCGACTACCTTGGAGCAAAAAGGGGCGAACAAAACCCAAACCCAAGACCCAAAACTCAAAACCCTAATCCAAACCCAAACCATGAGACCGATAAGCTTTGACACGCTAACGACCACCCCCACTCCGGGAATCGCGTTTTGGGGTTTAGTTTGGTTTAGGGTTTAGGGCTTATGGGACTTGGGGTTTAAGGCTTAGTAGTGTAGGGTGTAGTAGTTCAGGGCTTAGGCCGAATAATATTGAACAAAGTCCCCCGCATTCCTCAGACCTCAAATCGCCAAAGCGACCTCAAGCCTCGACACCCAGAATTCGATCCCCAAACCCAGGTGTAGGGTTTAGGGTTTAGGGTTTAGGGCTTGGGATTTAGGGTTTAGGGTTTAGGGGTTTTTAGGGTTTAGGGTTTAAGGCTTTCGGCCGGGTCACAGCGTCAGCGCCCGCTCGATGGCTCGAAGCGCCTCGTCGTCGTTGCCTCTGGCCACCTGCAAAGCGGCCGAGACCCTAAACCCCAAATCCTAGACCCCAGACACCCTACAACCTGAACCATAAACCCCCAAACGCCCTAAACCCAAACACCCTAAACCCTAAACCCCAAACCCTAAACCCTAAACCCCGAAACTCCAAACCCCAAAGCCTAAACCCCAAACCCTAAACCCTAAACCCTGGACCCTAAACCCTAAACCCCAAGCCTAAACCCTATACCCTAACCCTAAACCCAAACTGCAAACCCCAAACCCTAAACCCTAAAACCTAAACCCTAACCCCAAACCCTAAACCCTAAACCCCAAACCCTAAACCCTAAACGCCAAACCCCAAACCCTAAACCCCAAACTGCAAACCCCAAGCCCTAAACCCTAAACCCTAAACCCCAAACCCGAAGACGCGCGCCTCCACCGTGGAGAGCCTGAGCCGCAGCTGGGCCTCCAAGTCTTCGTCTGCCGCTGCCGGCAGGGCCAGGGCCCGAGAGATCTCCTTTTTGGGGGCTTCTGAACTCTAACCCTAAACCCTAAACCCTAAACCCTAAACCCTAAACCCTAAACCCTAAACCCTAAACCCTAAACCCTAAACCCTCCCTTCTTCGCAGGAACACCATAACAGAAGCGAGCCATCGGTCTCCGAAAATGAATAACCTCTGGCACCCGTACCTTCTCCCGAAAAAACCCTAAGCTTCTCAACTGCCACACGCCCTAAACCCTAAACCCTAAACCCTAAAACCTAAACCCTGAACCCTAAACCGTAAACCCTAACCCTAAACCCTAAACCCCAAACCCTAAAACTTAAACCCTAAACCCTACACACCCTAACCCTAACTCCCTCAAGCCTTGCCCTCGCGCGGCCCTAAACACCATGCCAACCAGGGGGCGGTGAAGGCCTTCTCTGGCTGATATTCGGACAGCACGCCGGCCAACCTTCTCTGTTGGGCGAGGACTGGGGCTTAGGGTTTGGGATTAAGGTTTAAGGCTTAGGGTTTAGTAATTTAGGGTTTAGGGTTCAGGGTCTAGGGTTTAGGGTTTAGCGTTCAACTGACGTTCGGCGACTGGATCTTAGAGTAGTAACATACTGGTTCTTAGAAAAGGGACCTCAGGATTTGCCAGCCTGGGACTAGACTGACATAAGTTGGAATGTTCCCCCTTATACTAAGAGTCCCTAATAAGGATTGTACTCTCTACTATTATTATTGTTATTATTAAATTATTTTTAGTTTTATCGTTATGATACAACTTATTATTATTATGATTATTATTGTTTATGATTATTATACTTATTCTTCCGTTTAAGGACTGCTAGTATCAGGGGGAACATGCCAAAACATAAGTCTCTCTCTTGGAATATCAAAAACAAAGGCCCACCAAGAAGCCGAGAATTGAAGATCCATCCTGAACACCCCCGAATCCATTGCTTCTAGATCTGAGGTTTAGGGTTTAGGGTTTGGGGTTCAGGGTTGGGGTTTAGGGTTTAGGGTTTAGGGTTTGGGGTTTGGGGTTTAGGGTTGAGGGTTTAGGGATTAGGGTTCAGGGTTCAGGGTTCAGGGTTCAGGGTTTAGGGTTTAGGGTTTAGGGTTTAGGGACCCCACTCCCAACAAACTCAAAACTATGCCGGCCACGGGGCTGGTCCAGCACCAGCGCATGGATCCGGGGACCCCGCGGCTGCATCTGCGGCAGCATGTCCTGGGCAGGGTCTACAGGGTTTGCAGGGTTTAGGGTTTAGGGTTTGGGGTTTAGGGTTTAGGGTTTAGGGATTGGAGAGTTTAGGGATTAGGGTTCAGGGTTTATATGGTTTGTCGGGTTTCGGGTTTACAGGGCCTAGGGTTCAGGGTCTAGGGTTTAGGGTGCATAGGGTTCATAGAGTTTATAGGGTTTAGGGTTTGTAGGGCTTATCGGCTTTTTAGGGTTTATAGGGTTTGCGTATACACCCTAATTATCAACCCTATAAACCCTCTCAACCCTCTGTACCCTACCTAAAAAACCTCGAATGCCTCTAAACCCTATATTTCCTCTAAACCCTTTAAACCCTATAAACCCTAGAAACGCTATAAACCCTCTAAACCATCTAAACCCGATAAACCCTCTACTCCCAATAAACCTTATGAACCCAAAACCCTATGACCCAACCCTAAACCCTAAACCCTAAACCCTAAACCCTAAACCCTAAACCCTACATACCCGAGGCATGCCATGAGAAATGCGACCCGGCGGCCTTGACGCGCTGGGCCGCGGCAGAAGGGTCGTTGCCTAGAGGCTACTAGAGGGTGGCTCTGACATGACTTGCGGGGCGTATATGAGGTGTGCGTATATATATATATATATATGTGTACATTGATGGTTCTTGATTTGTTTATTTAGTCTACAGAGAGAGGGAGGGAGGGAGGGAGGGAGAGAGAGAGAGAGAGAGATGCGGGGGTTCAGCACGTTTTCGCTGCCATAGGGTGTACGGGATTTAAGACTCAGGGCTTTTGGGGCTTCTTGGCGTGTGGGTTTAGGGCCCATAGCAAGGAACCCTAAGAATATTCTAGTTGCCTCTAGTATCCTATCCTGCAACATAGAACACCCCCTCTGAGGTCCCTACTCGAAGGTCCACATATTACCTCAACCCTTCACACCAAAACCCGAAACCCTAAACACCCTAACCACTAAATACCCTAAACCCTAAACCCGAAACACCCTAAACCCTAAAGCCCAAAAGTACCTAGTTCAGAGGTTCAAGTAAGAGGGGCAGGGCTTAGGGTTACGATATGGGGTTCAAGGGAGGCCTGTGTAGTCTGATATGCAAGGAGGCGAGACGCTAACTCGTCTCCTCAAACCCTTCATTCTCCTAACCCTAAACCCTAAACCCTAAACCCTAGAGCCCAAACCCTAAACCCTAAACCCTAAACCCTAAACCCTAAACCCTAAACCCTAAATCCTACCTCTGGCTTCTCCGAGCCCAAGTGGCAGTCTACATGTGCCTGACAAAGAAGACCCAATGCCGCCAGCTTCAGCATGCCGTTGCCTTGGGCTTAGGGTTTAGGGTTTAGGGTTTAGGGTTTAGGGTTTAGGGTTTAGGGTTTAGGGTTTAGGGTTTATGGTTTAGGGTTTCACCATTTGGTGAAGGGGTTGAGGTTTGGGGTTATAGGGCTGAAGTTGAGGCTTTTGGCTGCAGAGCTTTAGGGTTGTTACCATTAGGTTCTGGGTCCTGATTATTTGTGCTTTAGGTCCAGCTATACACCAAATATAATTGTACTTATAGCCCACTTATAAACCCCTTAAGTGCCCTAATCTGGGTATATTTTGGGCTATAAGTACAGCTACCCTAAACCCTAAACCCTAAACCCTAAACCCTAAACCCTACGTACCATGAACCTTCAAGTAAGGCTCAGGGATGATAGGCTTAAATTGATGAAGGTTCATTCAGGGCGTATAAGGACCCCTAGAAGGAACCCCCCAAATCTTATTCCCCCATATCACCCCTATACAACCCTAGTAGGCCCTAGTACAGTCCAGCCCCTAAATAACCCAAAAAGAACCCCTAAGGATGCTTAGCAGGGCGCCGCCTTTAGTCGCTACATAACCTACTTGGGCTACTGCGGGGGATTTGGGCAAGGTCACGGCTGCCACTCCAGATCCCTAAACCCTAAGCCCTAAGCCCTAAACCCTGAAACCCTAAAACCCTAAACCCTAAAGCCTTAATTCTAACCAGAGGTTTGTCCAAAGAGCAGCGCGCCCCGTCCAACAGCGCAAGAACCTGACAGGAGGCAGAGTCTTGAGGAGGGTCTAGACCCTGAACCCTGAATAACCCTAAACCCTCAACCCTAAACCCTAAACCCTAACCCCGAACCCCGAACCCTGAATAACCCTAAACCCTCAACCCTAAACCCTAAACCCTAAACCCTGAACCCTGAACCCCCTCTCTGCAGGGCTTCAGGGACCGAGAGGGTCAAGGCTCAGGTTAGTCTAGTCTCCGGCAAGACCCATAATTCAGATTTAGGGGTAGGGTGGAGGATTGTTGAGTTTAGGGTTTAGGATGAACCCAAACCCAAACAGTAGGCCCCTAGAGCCCTAAACCCAAAACACAACACCCTAAGCCCTAAACCCTAAACCAAGAGCTCTATACATCGCAGGCCCCATTTGAACAGGAGGCGAAATATGATGACAGGGGTTACCGCGACAAAGCAAGCTGAAACCCGAGCGAGCGGACTGGCCTCTTTGAGGGTTTAGGTTTCCCCCCCCCCCCTCCCCTCAAAAAAAAAGACATGGCTCTCTTCTGGGATTAAGGTTTAGGCATAGGGGTACCCCTACAAGGTATTCAGCGGGCTTGTAACGCCAAGTTGTAGTCATAGCACCTAAAGCCCAACTTGTGGCCCCCTTATCACTTACAGTCCTTAATAGGGATTATAGTACCCCCTGTTGTAATGCCATAAAAGCCCTGTGAAGGACAGCATAAGGGGGAACATCCCAACCTATAACCCACTTCTTGGGGCCGTTATAACTTACGTATACCTAAAAAGGATCCCCTGGGACTTCCCTGGGGGGGGAGTACCAAGCAATCAGCCCTCAACACTATTGAGCTGTTGGCGTTCATTGAGGTTTAGGGTTTAGGGCTTAGAGTTTAGGGCTTGGGGTTGAGGGATTGGGGTGTAGGGTTTAGGGCTTGGGATTTAGCGGTTTAGGTTTAAAGTTTAGGGCTTAGGGTTGAGGGCTCTGAGCCGTTGCAAGCCCCAGCTTGCCTCTTCCCC
The DNA here is from genome assembly GCA_905221605.1 of Symbiodinium natans. Taxonomy (NCBI): domain Eukaryota; class Dinophyceae; order Suessiales; family Symbiodiniaceae; genus Symbiodinium; species Symbiodinium natans. The sequence continues at coordinate 272,920 of CAJNDS010002570.1, read as the reverse complement.
TGTCTGGATGGCCTGCTGCAGACTGTTGCGGGATACTCAAGGTTGGGTGCACATCACGCGACCCTACAGCCCTAAACCCCAAAAGGCTCGAAAGCACGAAAACATGCCAGGGTTTAGTGGGTTACGGTATGGACCCCTAAACAAAAACCCTAAACCCTACAACGTGAACCTTAAACCCTAAACCATAAACCCATTTCCATTGCATCAAGAGCACCAACCCACAGGATCCCAATTGAAAGAACAGGCCGTCTTCCCGGTTCAGCGTGCGCATTGCTGGAGACTCCTAAGATGGTAAGGAGTTGACAGTAGAGTTTGGGGTTTAGGGCTTAGGGCTTAGGACTTAGGGCTTAGCCTAAACCCTAAACCCGAAACCTTAAACCCTTACCCCAGAACACTAAACCGCAAACCCTTAACCGCAAGCCCGGGTCATATGGGCCCTTTCGAAACAGCATCAGCCTCTAGTGGCCGCTCGCTTTCCAGCCTGCCACGGTTTGGGTTTTAGGGTTTGGGATTAGGGTTTAGGGTTTAGGGTTTAGGGTTTGGGGTTTAGGGTTTGGGGTGTGGGCTTTGGGGTATCGGGTTCGGGGGCTCTTTTTTGGGGGTTTGGTGTGCCAAGCCCCACGAAGCCCGGACTTGAAGACAAGCCTTATACAAAGGTTAGGCCACGGGGGAAGGTCTGGAGTTGAAGGTTTTTGAGATTAGAGAATCCAAGCCCTAAGCCCCAAACCATAAAATCCTAAGCCCCGAACCCTAAACCCTAAGCCCCAAACCCTAAACCCTAAACCCTAAACCCTAAACCCTAAACCCTAAACCCGAAACCCTAAACCCTAAACCGGCCTGGGGCTTGCAGCGCCGAATCTTCAAAAGGCCCAATTCTATTGGTTGAGTGCTGGTGCCAGGCTCGTGAGAATTCCTCTTCCAGTGATTTTACTCCATAATCTTTTTGGGTGTAAAAAGAGAGATCCTGTTTTTTGGGTTTTTTTCTGTACTTGGGGGTAAAACGGGGATCTTATGCTATTAGCTCTAAGTTGAAGGGGGGGGGTGCTAAGCTTGAGACCCATTACAAACCACAAGCAGGGAAGAACGTCCCAAACCCAACACAAGTCCCGATCCTGAGTCTGAAGCCAAACATACAATAGCGCGTGTCTGTGGAGACTCATCTCATTTGCAAAGGTGGGTTTCCGGATTAGGGGCACCTTATTGGGGTCCTTATTATAAGGGTCTCCTACTATTTGGGGGCTTATATAAGGGGTCCCCTTATGTTCGTAAATCCGCATATGTGGCACTGTCTTGTGGCTTCCATGGCTGCTTCTTTGCACTAGCTGCCGAACCCCAAACCACAACCCCCAACCCTAAACCCCAAAAGCCATGAAACCCTGAAACCCTAACCCCTGCGTGCAAATCCTGAGCCCCAAACCCCAAACCCTAAAACACCTAAACCTCTAAACCCTGCAATCCCGAAACCCTGCAACTCAACTCCGCTTAGAGCCACGGTACAAACACTCTATGTTTCATATCTCCTGGTGTTATATAATGGAGATTATATTTGTATTTATATTTATATTTATACTTATATTTATATTTTCATTTTTATATCTATATGCATATTTATATTATTATGCGATGTTTCAATTATATATATGTGTATGTATATACACACATATGTTATAACACATAGTTCCTCGGGTTCAGAGTTCAGAGTTTAGGGATTCGGATCCAAGCTTAAGCCAGTCCTGAGTCTCATCATGCTGACCTCCACGGAGCAGTGGCCTGGGAGTTTAGGGTATTTAGGGTAATTTAGGGTATTTAGGGTACTTAGGGTATTTAGGGTAATTAGCGCATTTAGGGTTATTTCAGGTATTTAGGGTATTTAGGGTACTTAGGGCAATTTGGGTATTTAGGGTATTTAGCGCATTTAGGGTACTTTGTGTATTTAGGGTATTTAGGGTACTTAGGGTACTTTGGGTATTTAGGGTATTTAGCGCATTCAGGGTACTTTGGGTATTTAGGGTATTTAGGGAATTTAGGGTGTTTAGGGTATTTAGGGTGAAGGGTATGTAGAGTTTAGGGTTTAGAGTTTAGGGTATTTAGGGTTTAGGGTTTAGGGTTTAGGGTTTTAGGGTTTGGGGTAAGGGTTTAGGGTTTAGGGTTTCGGGTTTAGGGCTGCGTGTGACGTGGGTGCCCCGAACGGGACGTTAGGGTACGGGGCTCGGGCAAGCTCGGGGCTATTAGGATTTGGGTTTATGCTTAACCTCCTCAACGGTGTAATCCTAATGTAGTGTTCTTAACATTAGAACTGACAAGGTTTTGGGGGGGTATTATAGTCAAATCATTAGGGCTAGGGTTTCTGCTTAACCTCCTCAATGGAGTCAAGAATCCTAATCTAGGGGTCTGAAAAGTTTTGGGGGTTATTCGAGTACTTTTATACATTGACAATGAGGGAAAACTGTTAGCAATTATTGGACCCCAATATAACGCGAACTGTAGGTGTTCGGAGGGTCTGGGGTTACATCAGGGCCTGGATATGGAAGGCCTTTGCAAAAATCGACACTTCCCAGTCGCCCCTTGCATCACACTGCAATAGCACCCCCCAAAAGCCCGTGCTGAGATGGTGGCACGTCCACAGCTCTAGCTCCTGCAGCTGTGACATTGCCTTTTTAGGGTTTTGGCTTTTGGGTTTAGGGGCTTGGGAGATGTTCATAAGGAGAGGGGGGCAGGTCTCTAAAGGTGTGGGGTTTGGGCGCCAAACCCTTTGGGCCCTAAGCCCTAGACCCGAAACCCCAAACCACATTTGGGTTGAAGGGTTGAAGGAAACCCCCTAAACCTTAAACCCTAAACCCTAGACCCTAGACCCTAAACGCTAGACCCTAGACCCTAAACCCTAAACCGGTCAGAGATTACCCACCCACTCAGCACCTGAGCACGAGCTTGACCCTCCCAACTTGGAATCCCAACATTTGTTAGCGCACCAATGCCCTCGGCATACAGTAGTTGGTTTCAGGGTTTAGAGTTCAGGGCATCGGGCCCCAGTATCTGTGGCGCCAGAACAAGGTAACATACTGCATATCTCTTTAGTACAAGATGCTACTCTCAACCTTCTCAGCCTGAACCCGAAACCCTAAACCCTACACCCTATACCCTGCGCCCTTAACCCGAAACCCTAAACCCTACACCCTAAACCCTAAACCCTAAGCCCTTACTAGAAGACGCTAGACTCCAAACTTCTCCTTGTAGAGGGCTAGCGCCTCTGAAGCCTGTCGCAGGCCTTCCTGGCTTGGGGTTTAGGGTTTAGGGTTTAGGGTTAGGGTTTAGGGTCTAGGGTCTAGGGTTTAGGGTTTAGGGTTTAGGGTTTAGGGTTTAGGGTTTAGGGTTTAGGGTTTAGGGTTTAGGGCGCACCCCCACGAACCCGGACCCGATCAGAAAGGAAGAAGGCTGAGGCTTGTTGCTGTTGTCGGAATCCCCAACTGCAAACTCCTCAAGGGTTCAACCCTAAACCCTAAACCCTAAACCCTAGACCCTGCTTGAGGCTTAGGGTTTAAGGCTCAGGGTTAAGGCATCGGGTTACATTAGCCATGAGGTGTAGGGCCTTACCTGAACCGCTGAAAAGGGACCTAGTTTAGGGAAAAGGGTTTAGGGTTTGGGGTTTAGGGTTTAGGGATTAGGGTACCTGAAAAAAAAGGTGATAGCAAGGTATCTCCAGGTGGTGATATTCAGGAGTCTTGCAGTCTAGGTGGGGGTTCGGATTTTAGGTTTAGGGTGCAGGGCCTTGTCGGTTGCTTCCGCTTCATGAAGAGGCTTCCGCTCAACTTTCGGGAGAGCTTAGAAGGGGGGGAATCCTCACAGACTTTACGGATACTGAATGGAATCTGTCATGTGGTTTGCCAGCTCCTAAACCCTTCAAACCTCAATCTCGTAGTTTCGTGTGGAAGAAGCAGCAGGTCCGCGACGCATGTGAACACTCAATCTCTAGCCCTAAAGCCCACATCCGAAGCCAACAGCCCTGCCTTAAGGATGAGTTTGGCAAAAAGTTCGAACTTTTCACCCTAAACCCTAAACCCTAAACCCTGAACCCTAAACCCTAAACCCTAAACCCTAAACAGCCATAACCCCTGCATGGAGCTCGCGGGTTTTGATCGGCTTTCCGACGCGCGAAGGTAAGCGATTGAGGCACGTCGGGCTGAAAGTATGGGGTAACGGGTGTAGGTTTTAGAGTTTAGAATTTTGGGGTTTAGGGTTTAGAGATTAGGGGTTTAGAGTTTAGGGTTTCGAGATAAAGCGTATAGGGTTTAGGGTTGGCGGTTCAGAGTGAGGAACCACGATGAACGGAAAGAGCCCATCGTGTGGAGCGACACTTCAATTCAAGACAAGCTAGCAATATCAAACAATATAAACCCGTAACCCTACAAGCTGTTAACAGCATCGCTCAATCGGCGGAATTCTGCGCGGCCGCCGCGAGCGGCAGCGAAGTGTTGCAAAGGATGCGCATCCCAAACCTCAGCACGTTAAGGCTTCTGATAGGGTTTAGGGTTTAGGGTTCTGCTTTAGGATTTAGGGTTCAGGGTTTAGGATTTGAATTACTAGGTTGCCCAGTAACCTAGGATTGAAAAGGGTGTCCTTTTTGCTTCAAGGGGTTTACAAGGGAACCCAAACCCCCCAAAGCAGGGAATAAGGGCACCACAGGGCATCCTAGATTAAGAGGAGATACAGAATCAAAGGCCCCCTGAATGGTTGCTTCGGGGACAGCCATCTTGAACACAACCCTGGCCCTAACCCTACACCAAAGTATTGAAACCCTAAACCCTAAACCCTAAATCCTAAACCCTAAACCCTAAACCCTGGACCAAGTTGCCAAAGGTGATTCCAACTGGAGGTGCAGGGATTGGGATCATAGGGTTTAGGGATTACTGCCATCCCCCAAAACCCTGCCCTACACCCTAAAGCCTACTAAACCCAAAGCCCACTAAACCCAAAGCCCTTAAAAACCCTCAACGCCATTTAGAACCCTTGAAAGCCCTTAAAAGCCCTAAAGCCCTACATGGGGCCCTACACCCTTACAACCCTTAAGCCCCCAAACCAAGAGGGTTCAGGGTTTGGGGTTTATAGGGTTTTGGGTTTTAGGGCTTAGGGCTTAGAGTTTAGGGTTTAGGGTTTAGGTTATTTAAGCAATATCTGGGTTTAGGGTTTAGGGTTTAGGGTTTAGGGTCTAGGGTGTATCGACACTCCATTCCGTCGGGATGCGCTTTCTCAACCTCGCCTGCCTCTCGGACAAAGCGTTCCCAGGCTGCTTTGTAGAGCCTTATGACGCCGACGCTTAGGGTTTAGGGTTTAGAGTTTAGGGTTTAGGGTTTAGGGTTAAGGGTTTCGGGCGGTTCGGGGGTTGGATTCTGACTGCTCATCGACCCCCGAACCCCAAGCCCTCAACCCCAAAGGCCTAAACCCTATCCGCAACCCGAAGCCCGAAATACTCCAATTCTTAGACTGGGTTAGCCCTTTCAACCCTCGGAATACAATCCCTATAAGGTATCATACCTAGCCTTACTAGCTCTTAACGGGGAACTCGGGAAGGAAGTGCCCTATGTCAGTACCCGATACAGACCTTTAAAGGATACTATGGGGTACACAAGATAGGGTCCAAAATCTTGCTAATGGCTGCCCCTGGGGCAGTGTGTCCATGGCCGTGAGAAGCTCGAGGTCTGATAAAACATCCGCTGGGATCTCCTTTTTGCCTGTAGAGGGTTTAGGGTTTAGGGTTTAGGGTTTAGGGTTTCGGGGCTTAAACCAAAAAAGACCGATTGGGCCGCTCTAGCCCCCTTCCACTTGCCTATAAACCCTAAACCCTGCCAGTAAGGGGCGCCGAGTTTAGGGCTTCCTTGTGGGGTTTCGGATTTAGGGTTTCGGAACTCGCTGTACGGTTCGGCTGTTTTGGCTGTCGGTTTTGGGCTTGCGGTTTACAATGTAGGGTTCAGGGCTTGGGCGGTTGAATAATTTAGGCTAAACCTTGTACCCTCATCCCTAAAGCCCAAACCCTAAACCCTAAACCCTAAGCCCTAAACCCTAAACCCTAAACCCTATATTTGGGCTTAGGGGGTTAAGATTGAGGACCTGAGACTCAGGATTTGGGAGGGTTTCGAAGGCTTAGGGCGCCTCCGTAGCACTGCACTGTGCAGATTTCGGTCTGCTGGCCCGAGGCATGTAGGGTTTAGGGTTCAGGTTTAGGGTTTAGGGTTTAGGGCATCTATCAGGGCACTTTGGGGGGGGTGGGGGGGGTGGGATGTTTAGGGTTCATTGGGGTTTAAGGGTTCAGGTTTAATTAGGGTTTAGGGGTGGCTAAGAAAGGCTGAGGGGCTGAGGGGCCCTAAACCCTAAACCCTAAACCCTAAACCCTAAACAGGAAACCTTCTCAAAACCCCCGTAGGCCTGTGTGGGTCGAGTTCTGATTCTCCTTATGGGCCTGGAAGGACCCCCAGCTGAGAGGGTCGTCGCAGTTGCAATACCTGGGCTTAGTGGGTTTAGGGTTTAGGGTTTAGGGTTTAGGGTTTAGGGTTTGGGGTTTAGGGTTTAGGGTTCAGGGTTTAAGGTTTAGGGTTTAGGGGTAGCCCAGTCACCATACGTTAGTAAGGACATCTGTTTTGGGGTTGGTTACTTGATAAGGGAACCTTGAACCAAAAAGAGGCAAAAAGGGGGTGCCATTTTGAGGCTGCGCGTGAACTTTGAGGGTGTAGGGATTTAGGGTTTAGGGCTTGGGGTGTCAGGGTTTAGGGTTTAGGGTTTAGGGTTTAGGGTTTAGGGCTTTGGATTTAGGGTTTAGGGTTCAGGGTGTAGGGATCATGATCACGATGACAGTTATGATGTTGACTGTGCTGTTTTTTGAATAGCCCTAAACCCTGAGTAATCCCAATAGCCCAAGTCAAGAAGCCTAAAGCCTATAAATCCGAACTCCTAAACCCCAAATCCAAACTCCTGAACCCTACAAACCCCAAAGTCAAAAGCCCACCTGGAAGCCCCTCAACCCTACACCCCAAACCCCAAACCCCAAACCCCAAACCCTAAACCCTAAACCCTAAACCCTAAACCCTAAACCCTAAACCGACCCAGAAACCCTAAACCCTCCAAGACATGGTCCCCGGCACGAGGGAAGCGAGGTGGAGACTTTGGCGTGAAGTAGGCAAATGGACGCCTGATCAGGGTTTAGGGTTGAGGGTTTAGGGTTGAAGGTTTAGGGTTGAGGGTTTAGGGTTGAGGGTTTAGGGTTGAGGGTTTAGGGTTGAGGGTTTGGGGGTTTAGTTAGAGAGATTAGGAGTCAGATTTGCTGGTTTAGGGCTCGCTAAGCTCGGGTTTAAACCCTAAACATCTAAACCCTAGAGCCTATATAAACCCTAGAGCCTATACCCTAAAATCCACATCTCTACAACCCTGAACCCCAAACCCTCAACCCTAACCCCGACACGGGAAAAGAAAAAGGCGTTTCCGGAAGCCGTCTAGATGCTTGGTAGGCTTCGGCAATGCCCACGAACCTGGGGCGTGCCAGGGCGCACTCGGCTTGTAGACTTGTAGCTGTTCAGCCGAACCTAAATTCCTGAACCCGATAGGGTTCAGGGTTCAGGGTTTAGGGTGTAGGGTTTAGGGTTCAGGGTTCAGAGTTTAGGGTTACAAAGAGCCGACATCACTGAACCCTTAGCATCCCGTAGCTAACCCTACATCATCATGCATCATTTTCTACGTCCATCATCCTAAACCCTAAACCCTAAGCCCTAAGCCCTAAGCCCTAAGCCCTAAGCCCTAAGCCCTAAGCCCTAAGCCCTAAAGTGGGGTCCCCGTAGGGTTTAGGGTTTGGGGGGGGGGGGGGGGGGGGGGGGGGGGGGGGGGCGAATTGGGGGTTGAAGGACTGCTGTACGAGCTTCTAAGTCCCGAAGGCCTCCTATCCCTTAAGCCCTAAGCCCCACACCCTGAACCCTACTTGGAGGCTCATGGGTGCTTATATCCACAATTAAGGTTTTAGGGTTTCGGTGGTCCTTATAACCACAATGTTAAATCTACTTATAAGCTACTTAGGGGACTTACAGGCTTGTAAGTACTGTTATAATTGGGATTATAAGTACCCTGAACCCCAGGCGTAGGGATTTCGGAATGGTTGAGGTTTTGTGTGCTGGGGTGTGGTCTTCGGCGCAGAAGGGTTTAGGGTTGGCTAGGGTTTAGGGCTCGGGTTTAGGGTTTAGGGCTAGGGTTTAGGGTTGACAGCGTTCCGGTTTCTGGGGCTTGGGGTTCAGTATTGTGGTCAATCAGGCCAGTAGAGGAAAAAGAGGGCAGTGTGGCCATACTCGACCCACTGCATCGAGAGCCCTAAACCCTAAACCCTAAACCCGAAGCCCTAAACCCTAAACCCCTAAGTGTAGGGGCCTCAATGATTAGAACGTGGTTTTCGGGGGGCAGTTGTTGAGGGCGTATCGGTTTGAGGGTTTGTGGGGTAGGATTGGGGGTTTTACGGCTTGGGGTTGCGAGCTGAGGGTTCAGAGCTCGTGTCTCATTATCTGCAGACGCAGCCCGCTCACCGCAACATGTCAGCATACTGAGCACACGTAGCAGCAACGCAAAGAACCACCAAGGCGATAAGGCCCGGTGTCCAAATTCCAAAGGATGTTGTCGGATCAGCTCAGGATTCAAGAACTGCTGTGCTACCCCTAAAACCCTAAAACCCTAAACCCTAAACCCTAAACCCTAAACAAAAGCACACACAGAATCGGTGCAGTTGCACTCCAGGGCTGCTGTCAGGGGTTGCCAGAGCCATCAATCCTTGGTAGCCCAGGGGCCATGGCGCATGTTGTAGTAAGTTTAGGGTTTAGGGTTTAGGGTTTAGGGTGTAGGGTTTAGGGTTTAGGGTTTAGGGTTTAGGGTTTAGGGTTTAGGGTTTAGGGTTTAGGGTTTAGGGTTTAGGGTTAGGATGGTTACTTTACAAGGGAAGCTAGAACCCAAAAAAAAGAGGGCACAGGGGCACCACTGGGCAGCCAAGAATCTTGTCCTTGTCTGCCTTTGCTTCCAGCAGGGTGCGGACAATGTCTTTCAAGGAGCTCCGCCGAGCCGCCGTGTGCAAAGGTGTTACGCCATCCTTGTTGGCTTTATCTGGGTCTGCCTTTGCGTTTAGAAGGAGGCGGACGCTCTTCTTTCTGTTGAAGAAGCAAGCCACGTGCAAAGGGGTCTCGCCGCGTGAGTTTGCAATGTCCTTGTCCACCCCTGCCTGAAGCAGCAAGTCGACAACTTCCGGATCATCTCCCCTTGCTGCCATATGCAGCGTCGGCTGGCCATTGTCTGCCACCTTGTTCGCATCAGCAGCCACCGCCAGGAGCAAACGGACCATCCGCGAGTCACTGTTAAGGCAGGCCTTCAACAAAGGAGTTTCGCCACGGCCGTTTGGCGTGTCCTTCTTGCCACCAGCAAGGCACGAAAAATCGAATAGTTGGACGAGTGCGCAGCCCTGAGTAAAGGGGTGTCACCATCGCTGTTTGCTATGTTCTGGTCAGCCCTTGCCTCAAGCAACATACGGGCAACGCCTGCATGACCAATACCTGAAAGTCCTGATGCCGCCCAATGCAAAGGGGTCCAGCCACTGGAGTTCTGCTTGTCAGCTTCTGCACCAGCTGCAAGCAAGAGGTGAGCAATCGTTGCATGGCCATGTTCAGCGGCAACGTGCAAAGGAACTGAGCCGAAGGTGCATGCAAGGTTGCTATCTGCCCGGCTCTCAAGCAATAGGCGGACGACTTCAACATGACCATCCTCTGTAGCAGCCAACAAGGGGCACTGGCCATTGCCCTCCTTGTCACAATCAGCCTTGGCCTCCAGCAACGTTCGGACAACTTCCACGTGGCCGCGCAAGGAAGCCAGCAAAAGAGGGGGTGGGTATCCCAAGTCTGGATTCTGAGGTCTGCTTAGCATGCGTTCCACCTCTACGACTTCGTTGTCTCCTGCTGCCGCAACAAGTTCGGCCACTTCTGCGTCTGAGGCAGAAGAAAAGGCCAGCTGAACCAATTCCAGATCTGCTTGTCCCTCGAGCACCGTGCCATCATCCACCTCGATGCCGTGCCGGAGCAAACGTAGCCTGAATCTCGGCAGGCCGCGCACTTCCCCCACTACCTCTTTCAAAAAACGTATTGGATGTTCTTGTAGCTTTGTCGTCTCCGCAAATTGCGCCATCGGCATGGCGACAACCTCATCGCCAGAAAGCATGCGAACGCTTAACATCGCGCCCAAAACCACGTTGGAATACTCTCCAGGAAAGGGTTTACACAGCACAAAGCGAAAGGTACGGTTATCGCCCAGGTAAACGGCCAAACCCTGAATCTCCCAACCTGAGTTTCTAATCGTTGAAGACATGCAATCATATGTATTGTAAATAATTCATATTCAAAAGAGGTGTTATCTACGATATATCATGTGATAGATTTAGATGTATATATGTATGAATCACGTGTATGTATAGAAATACCCTAAACCCTAAACCCTAAACCCTAAACCGTAAACCCTAACCCCACACCCTAAACCGCAGCTCTGGGGATTTAGGCTTGACGGTCGCCTTGTGAAGTGCTTAGCATTTCGAGCTCCAGTCGCGTCCCCAAGCCAAATGTTGCGACAGGTACATCAAGTCAGAGAGGCACAGAACCGGGTTCAGGTGGGTTGGGTACCTAAACGGGGTTAGGGTTTAGGGTTTAGGGTTTAGGGTTTAGGGTTTAGGGTTTAGGGTTTAGGGTTTAGGGTGTTCAGGTTGTTGGATTTTTAAAGGCTTCAGCAGCTAAGCAAGGAAGCGCAGTGGTGCTCCTAAGCGCCGCGTTTGGGGTGCCAGGCCCGATTTGTGGGCCTTCTACGGGCTAGTTCAGTGCTCACGGTCGAAGATTTGGGTGTAGGCCAAAATCTGAACCCTAACCCTCAACCCTCAAACGTTCCAGGGGGGGGGGTTACATGACTACCAGTTGATTAAGAACCACCCAAAAAGTAAAAATATTCTTCCTTATAAGGGTAATATGAGGATGATCGTTTTCTATATTTTGGGTTCTTAAGCATCAGGTTTCGGGGTTATACTTCGACTCAAAGGTTGTTTGAGCAGGTTGTGAAGGTGGATAAGGGTTTAGGGTTTCAAGGGATTGGGGTTGGTCATGGGTTTCCCCTACTACCCCCCTCTATACTACCCTAAACCCTAAACCCTAAACCCCCCTTAAAGAACCTTAATTAGGCATAGCTATCCCTAAACAGCCTTAGTTCTGGGCGAACCTAGAGGGCGGGGAAGTCTAGAGGGGGGCGCTTCGGGTGTAAACCCTAAACCCCTAAACCCCTAAACCCCTAAACCCCTAAACCCCTAAACCCCTAAACCCCTAAACCCCTAAACCCCTAAACCCCTAAACCCCTAAACCCCTAAACCCCTAAACCCCTAAACCCTAAACCCCTAAACCCTAAACCCCCTAAACCCCTAAACCCCCCCTACCCTAAACCCCTAAACCCCTAAACCCCCTAAACCCCTAAACCCCTAAACCCCCTAAACCCGGAACCCCCCCCCCCCCCTAATGCTTTCGCCACCGAGGAGCCAGAGCGCTTCTAGATTCCTGGGCTGTGGGAGGCCATGACTCCTTCTAGGGTGGCCCTTAAGACTCCAGAAAGTAGGTCAGTAGCTCTTCACTACTCGGAGGTTCATGGGCACTTGTAACCACAATTGTCAAATCTACTTATACTTAGGGCGTGTAAGTACAGCTATAATTGGGTTATAAGACCCTGAACCTCCAGTACAGTGTGGGCTCGGGAAGAGTGCCCCACGTCGCCAAACACAGGCGGAGCGAAGCGACAGCCCACTCTAGTTCAAAGGCCCGCAAAAAGCATGGGGGTTTACCAGAATAGGGGTACCTTATTGGGGTCCTTTTGTTTTATTGTGTGTGTGTGTGTGTTTTTTTTTTTTTTTTTTTGGGGGGGGGGGGT